>VWZK01002042.1:237142-289348 GCA_013396935.1 Baryphthengus martii
AAAAAGAAGAAAACACCATATTTCATCACTCTCAAGAAATTTCTGGAACATGAATAGTCACAACCATACAGCCACATAGGAAACACTGCTCATCCCCCCTTTCCCCCCCTCCCCTCCACCCACACCCAATTTGTTTTTATTTCTTTGCCGTCAGGTTACCTTTAACCATTTCGACGGCTTCGGCGGCTAAGCCGCCGAGCGCACAGCTTTTGATTTGAAAGGGGACCGCATCCCCTTTTCAAAGGAGCCTGCTCCCTAGGGCAACCACATCACACTGCTGATTTGCTGCAGTGGAGACCGCAGCGCGTACAATATGCCCTCCCCCCTCCGCCTGTGCTGCTTACAGCATCAGTCCGGAGCCGAGCGGGGAGACGGGAGCGATACCCGCTAACCCACCCATGCTCGGGAATGCCTGACTGGTAACGCAGTGCCTCCGACGAAAGGACCGGCAATTCCACAGCTCGCCGAGATGCAAGCCAGTGCCGATTCCACCAAGATGGACTGTCTTTGGAGCAACTGGAAATGTCAGGGTATTATATCTATTCTAGTGTTGCATGCGAGAAGGACTGCATGGCAGAGGAGGCAAAGGCAGGATCCATCCATTTTTGCATTGTTCACCTGTGGGCCTTTGCATGCTGTTTTCTCTCCCTCCCCGTGAAGCTTTTCTTTGGGGGTAATTTAAGAAAGATATAAAGCCCTTAATTCTGTTCTTTGAATGTATTTCTTCCATCTTCAGCTGTCTCGCCCTGAAAGCATCCAGGATACAGGACCTTCCTTCCCACCTTACAGCTCATTCCCAACGCATCCGCCCTTGCTGTTAGCGGTGTCTGTTCTCATCCCCGACTCTCTCAGCCAGGCTGCCGCTGGCACCATTTCATCCCTTTCAGGCTTTAGGGAAGCTGGGTGACGGGGATTTTATGCCTGCTCGGGCTGGTGAGGGTTCGAGGCGGTTGCGTTGGGCGCCTCGGTGCATCCTGCCCACGGACACACCCATGGAGAGGGCTTAGCCTAGCGTCGACACAAAGAAAACGCAGCTTCGGCAAGAAGTGAGATCCCACCGAGGCGGCCGCGGCATCACCACCCGCTTCGTACTTTGCTGTAGAATTGCTTTAAAAAAAAAAAAAAAAAAAAAAAAAAAAAAAAAAAAAAAAAGTAATCCTTTCGTTGTGCTTTCGAGCGTTCCACTGAGCCGCTGTTCAGGGGCAAAATATTGCGATGATGTCGTCTCGCTGCCGAGTAGACGAGGGGAACAATAGCATCTCCTTTTTGCGCTTATTTTTGGCTTATTTCGAACGAGTCGGTGTCTGTTCTGGGTGGGGCTGGCTACCTTCCCGGGCGCCTCGGACAGCTTTTCAGCCATTTTTAGTCGGCTTCACACTTCCCAGCCAGCATCCAGCCTTTGTTTTGATAAAAGACAGTCTCTGTGACGCTGCTCGGTGGGCAGATTAGAGGGAGAAAAGCTAGCGGCTGATCCTGCCGGGCAGGCTGCTCTCTGCTTTGTCTGAATGTAGTTTTTAATTTTAAGGTGCGTGTTTACGCTGAATAGATAGTACGTGATGTTGGTGCTCGCAACAGGGTCCCTGGGAGAGAGATGACTCTCTAGCATCATCTCATGAAAGGGTCCAGGATGCTTGCGGACATAGTTTCATAAACGCAGCTCCCCGGAACAGAAGCCAGAAAACCTTCCTAAAGTGTTTTTTGCTGCGGGAGGGGAGGGCAGGGGCAGATCTTTCAGACGGACGTTTGTCTCTAGGGAGCTGGATATTTTTGCAATTTGAATTCAGCACCTAATTGTATTTATGGTCTGAGGGATTTTTTAAGGAAGATGAGTAGCTGGAAAGTAAACAGATGCACCTGTTAAATGCCAGCCTCCAGCAGCTTGGGCTCTCCATGCCTTAACCAAGGGCTGGGGTTTTCTATAGGATTGCAGGATTTGTGAAGCTTGTATGGGAAAGCCACAACCAAACTTCAGGGTCTTTCCATCTGAGCTTTGCAGATAAACTTCCTTGTTAGGTGTGGTTTGGGTTTTTTGTTTGTTTTATTTCCAAAAAGGCACAATATTTTGCTGATCCTTATAAAAGCATTAACTTGCTGAGTCAGATTGCTGAACCACCTGTATTTAGAGGCAAATTAAATATTTTCCCTCTTTTTCAGAGAAGATAATTTTTTTCATAAATTAAAAAAGAGGGAAATAACAAATGTCATGCTGCTATTGTTTAATTAATAATAATAATAGTGGTCTTTCTCTTCTCTGTGTTCTCCTTTTGGAGACCAAGAGGTAGATTCGCTGAAAATTAAATGACACAGTATATCCCATGCTGATCTGAAAAAAATCCCAGATCTGAAAAAATCAACGCAGCTAAAATAAATCACTTGCCTCACTTCCACATAATTTGCATATCTTTTTTTTTTTCCCCCTTTGGTAGAGCTTTAGGATTCAAAAATGATCCTGCAGAAAACATGAAATAGTCATAGAATATTATTTCTGTCAGCGAAATTCTTTGATCAGTCTCAGATAAAATAGAAGAAATTTAAAATTCAGAAGAATGAAGACTAAAGACTTGATTCATTGATCCTTTTAATATCTATTATTCATGTAGTCTCTGTCTCAGCCTAGAATATCAGTTTTGTGCCAAGCTGGAGTTGTATAATTTTGCCAGCTTCATTATCGATGGAATTATGATTCTTCTCTGAAAACTCTGGAATACGTCTGCGAACATAACAGATGCGAACACAAACCTCAGTAAATACAGATTATATTTTTATTGAAATTATAGGGATGCAACATTGAGGTTAACAGAAGTTTTAATTAGTAAACAGTCAAGCCTGCAAATGGCTGGGTTGTTGGTTTGCCCTTGTAGAACTTAAAACGTGCAAAATTGGGTGGGGATCTTGTGAAGCCGCAGGCACCCTCGGTGAAGTTTTGGCTTTGCCCTCCTAAATCAACGTACTGTTATTTTCCTGTCAGTGGAGCAATTGATGCTGATAAATATGTTTGGAAACATTGTGATGTGTTTTACCTGTCCGCCCTGCAGGTACAGCATGATTATGTCAATGGTAGATCATGATACAGCCCCATGGGGGAGCGGGACAGGAATTTGCCCCTGTTTGGGACATGCTTCATTCCGAGTATTATCATAGGTGTCTTTGGGGGACTGCAGCAGGTTTCTACACCCAAGTCATCTTCCGCACTGGAAGGCGATGCATTTGAAGTAGGCTGGGATGGAGCCATGCATAATACATGAGCGTGCAGAGAAACATCTCCGGCTGGCCATGCTGGTTGGTATGAGCCTTCGTGCAACAACCTATGGCCAGTGCCAGCCACATGACGACGTGTCACAGCAGCCAGCTTGCAGAGGGGAGCTACTGGGCAAGGTATCTCCGAGCTCAGGTGGTGGAGCCAGGCTCTGTGACTTCCGCACCAGGGACTCGGCTCAACTCAGCAGGACTCATCCCCATGCCTTGCTAGAGAGGTTTCTCTGGATTAGGAAGGTCTTTGTACCCCATCTTGGTGAAGCCATTTGATGTCAGTACATCGTTCCACATGAGTATTCACTCTTCCACTACTTCTTCTGCGTGGCAGCTCTTGGGTGGTCATAAGTGGCATCCTTGTTCCTGCAGCTTCAACCTTCTGCAAAACCTTTCTTTTATATTAAAGAAAACCTGGAAGAGCCAGAGAAAAAGGTCTGTGAACCATTCATAGAAATGATCCTAAATATTATCCACATAATTATAACATAATGTGGAAAAGAGCTGCAGACTTCATAAAATCCATTTAGCTGACATAACTCTGCTGGGACTGGAGTTATTGAGTAGCATTTTCTTGGCAGCTGTTTTCAGAAAACCACCTTCCTTGCTTGCTTGATATATCAATTGTTTTCCAAAGGCTGCACCAGCAATTCATGGCCATGTTCCCTAGTTTAAGACTGATAAAGAAGTTCAATAGCAATAATATGAATGTATGCTATTAATCTATAATCTTATTGACAGTTCTGAAGTCTGTCTAATTACAGCTCTTATCATGAGAATATAACTTCAGCCAGCTGGTGCCTTCAGTGCTTTCCTGAAAATGTTGTGGGCTGAACTCTCAGCTGGGATCCACTTGTCTTGCTCAAATGATCTCTCCCTCTTTTCAGCAGCTAAAGATCTGCTCCAGCAGTTGGTTCTTATGTTAAAAATCTGAAATCTTGGAACCGTGTCATTGTCTGATGTAACCAGTTTAGTTAGTATCTTCACAAACCTACACTAACTTATGAGGAATTGACTTCCTAATTTCGCAGTTGATTTCCTGTGAAATTTGAATGAAATTTGTCAAGAATTTTTTCCATTTTCAGCTTTCCTTTCATTGTTGCTGCTGCAGAAATTGTATCAGTCCTTCCTGAAGCACATTCCTATTGATGGCAATATGACTGCAAAATTGAGCTTAAAATTAGAGGGCAGGCTCTCTTAGACGAGCTTTACATAGTTCAACTGTGAACCATCCCAACAAACACCTTGCCCTAGGTGGTATTAGGAAATCAGTGAAATTTCAATAGTTCTGCTAAAATGTGTTCTGCACATCTGCTGTGCCTGGATGGCATTATCTGAACTTATTTTTTTTTTCTTTTCTTTTAAGAATAGATGGACAATGCACTTTCTTTGACAGAACAAGGAGAAAATTGCTCCAAAGTAGAATTATTTTGAGGTATTTTCCTGGGGACTAATTGAAACTCTAGCAAGAGGGTGATCATGAGGCAATAGCTGAAGGCAACATTGGAGAGCTGCTTCTGCTTTCACTTGGTCTCTGGGAAGTAAGTTTTGGTGAGGCTTTTTTGATATCAAAAGGGATACTCTCTCCACATCATATTTAATTTTCACAAATAGCATAGGTCTGAGCGATTCATTTTGAAAATATGAAGATTTGAAATTCTTTCAGATGTTTGGATAGAGTTAGGAGGGGTCCAGGAGCATCTCAGGAAAATGTTAATGTTTCCATAGCATTATGTGCATTCAGGGACTGGCATTCAGGGACTCCCCTTGGTCTCTGTGGTTTCTCTCACTTAAGGTGAGAGTAGTAACATCCTCCACAGAAACTGGCCAAGGCAGGTAATGATATGGTTTGATGAGCAGGAGGTGTGTGGAGGAGACTTTCTCCTGCTGCTGTGTTAAATCCTGGTCTTAAAGCATCCCTCATGTGAAAATGATAATAACAATAACAGTAGCAACATTTATAATAATGATAATAATAATAACTCTAAATAATACTACAATAGACTTGTCCGTGGCATCATTACAGGGCAGAATTTTTATTTCCAATCCTCTTCTGTCTACCCAAGCCCGCTCTGGTGCCTCACGTAAGGCAATTGATCAATACTTTCTTGCTCACATCTTGATCTTGCAGATAGAGAGGGATATAACGCAGAGGGCATCCTGTATCGAGATTTTCCTTTCCCCTGATCCTATTCCCACTCCAGATTTCCTCTCATCAGAGTCTGAGGACCAAGAAGGTCTGAACTTGCATATTGAGTCTTGAGGCAGGTGGATGATAAAGATATAAAGCTGCACTGAGTACAGGAAGTTAATGGACAAAGTGTGTACAACAGGTAGAAGTAGTATGGAGAGGTTCCTCAAGGATGGAGATAAAGGATAAGGAGAGATGCCTGATGAAACAGCATCTGTCCTGGCTCTGCTGTTAATCACAGCAGACTCCTGAAGGTACCAGACTGCTCATTAAATGGTGTATCCATCTGTATTACATTTGAATCGGATCTACTTTGGGGAGGGGAGCAATGACCACATTGGGTCCTTCACTGGAGAGAAGAGCGCAGTCTGGTCCCGCAGTGTGTGGTTAAAGCTGCAACCTGGAATTTCGTTGAGTGTGAGCAGTATTTACTTCTATTCAAAGACTTACAGCTTTGTTGCATTTTTTGTCAAATATTGTGCCAACAATGCTGTAAACAAGATTCCCCTTCTTAAATTGTGTTTCCTGATCTTTTCATTTCCAGTAGGTCTGAGAAATGTCTCATGAAGTCATTTATATTTATGAAGTCATGATATTACGCTGTATACAGAATTGAAGGCTGTGTGTAGATAGTTTTTTCTCACTTCTCAGTGATGCTAATATTACACAGGGAATGAAGCTGTACAAACCCATCGATTCTACCTCCTAAGGAGAACCAATGGGACCTCCATTGTGGGGAAGGCAGCTTGATCACATCCAAGGATGTTATTAGTATGCTGAAGAGCATATAACCTTTTATTCGATCATCAAGGCCCAAGGGCCTCATTTGAAGGCTCAATACGAGGGGTGTGAACACACATTTTGTACTCACTTCTGTGTAAATGCAGCTTGATGCACATTCATGTTTCCTAGAGTTGCTGCAACAGAGGAAAAACTTGCAGAGACAGAATGCGAGAACAAGAGTTTCTCAAAGGAAGGGAAGGAGAAGCTCTGGAAGGTGGTGTTCAGTTGGTCTTCATTGATTTTTATCTTAAAATGCTTTCTTTGAGACAGGGAATGGAAAGATCCCTGTTTCTCTTATAAAAGTGTTTTTCAAAAACGTAACCACACAGGATTCTGAAGGTGTGAGGACATTTTAGCTACAAGTTGATTTGGATCCTCTGTTCTCCCTCTGGGATCTCTGCTTAGAAGCCTTAGGCTGCAGCTGCCCCACACCATGGTCCTCATGTTTCCACCAGATCCCAACGAGAACGGATTCAGGAGCATCACTACTTAGTCCACCTCAGCTATCTCAAATCTTTCACCCTTTACCTCTGGCATTGCCCTGTTCCAGCCTCCAGGTCTGTCTTCTGGCTTTTTTTGATGACAAATGTTGAAGAGCAGAAACATTTTCCTGCTGCAAATCACGATGAGAGCTGGGACAGCTCTCAGGCACTGTCCTCCGGAGCAGTTCCTTGCTGGCACAAGCATTGCATGCTGCTGCCATGACTTGGGTTTGTGAGGTTACTTTTAGTTTGCCTCACAAATGTGAGTATTTACCAGCTACTCGTGTTAACAAATGGTTTGCGTTTGTGCATTGTTAACCTGGGGTTGGCCCCAAATGGAGGACTCCCATTAGTTTAATGAGATGAATTTATACCATAAACTACATAGCTGAGATACTGATTTGGTACCCTTGAAAACTTTTTCTTCAAATAGGAGGCTACTTGAATGGCATTTTACAAGTTTTGCTGTTAGTTAAAAAGCACAGGCAGGCAATAATTTCAGATTAATAGCTCTCCAGACACGCTTCTCCAGAAAAATTCTTCAAAAGTGATTGCAGTGACCTGCAGCACTGCTGTCTTAGAGATGGCTGGCAAGTCCTCCTTAATAAATGCAAATACTTTGGATTGTGAGGCAGTTCTCTGGCAAACCCCAGAGTCCTTTTATACGAGTGAGCCAGAATTCTCGTGTGTTGTACTGAAAAGATTGCAAAATGACCCCAACGCTGCTTCCCTCCTTCCAGGAGGCTAAAGGGAGATCATGGAAAGCTACAGCTGAACAGCTTCTGCATGTTAATGGGCATGGGCAGGATTTTAGAGTTGGGATTTTTCAAAACAGAAGGAACCCAAACCTTGGTGAAGCCAAGGCTGATTTCAGTGCCTGTTTTCCAAAGTGTTTGCAGATCCTAGTTTCCAACCTTAGGTGGTCTGAAGCATTTTGGCTCTCAGAAGTGTATCTTGCTTAGCCAGGCAGATTGACCCACTGTCCAATTGCATGCACATCACATATCAACAGGCTCACGTGGCACCAGCCTCCTGCTTCATGCATATTCAGTGCACATTGCTCAGAACCATGCTGCTGTAGTGGGGTCTGGATGGTGCGGTGCGCACACACACCCCGCCCCCCGTCTGCAACACACCCAGCCTTTGCAGGACCCTTTTATCTTTTCCTTATGAATTGACCAAAGCACTTAATTATTATGTCATTAACTTCTGCTCTGAGGGATCCCCTCTCCTTTAATTTATCCAGGGAGCACTGTACCCATGTAAGAGCTGGATTCCAAGCCTGTCTCAGCCTGGCTGAGCACAAGGCCACTGTGTGCTGCTGGGTGGCTCTGCAGAGAGGTGTGTATGGTGTGCAGCTCCAGCTCAGCTCCCAGTCTTGCTGTCCTCATACCCACTGTGTCCCCATGTGCTAGGTGGGCTGCTCTGAGCCTGGGTGGTCATCTCCTCAGTGTGCAAAGGAAGGAGCGCAGGCATGAACAGGCGGCTACCCTTCAGCGGAGAATCAGGCCATTGTTTATTTTTTGTGACCTGTTGAAGGGCAGTAATCCACAGGGTCGGTGAGGGTTTGAGGGAGTTGTTTGCTGTCTTAATCTTGTCTTAATATATAGGATAAGAGGAAAACCGAAGCAGACATATAAATGTGATGGACAACCTCATCTTTCATTTTCATTCCCGTTCAGAACTAAAAAAAAGGATGTGGAGAGGGTTGATGCACCCAGTTCTGGGCTCACCTGATGGTGAAGGAGTAAATTTCTCATTCCTTTACCCCCTGGTATCTATTTACAACACCAGACATCGATGTGACAGATACTTTTGCTATGGTGTTACAAGAGAAAATGGCACCCCAGAGAAGCCAGGCAAAGGATCCCAGGTAGGGGATTCTGTACCCAGTGCGCCTGTGCTTGCTTCTAAGGGAGATTTGTTTATATAAGGAAACATAGGACAAAAATAATGTAAAAAGCCTTTGAAGTGACTGAAGGAGCAAACATGGCTCTGACACGTAGCTCAGGTGTTTTCAGCAGCATCTAAATTCCAGGGGAACTGATACAGCTCAAGTCCCTGAAGCCTGTTGGCAAAAAAAATATGGCGCTTTCTCCAGGGAAGGCCATGGACCACGGCTGGAATCAAGTCTCCATTGATTTCTAGCTCTGAACTCTCCTTCTCCTCCTTCCCTGCCCAAAGAGCCATGAGGTTCACCTCCCTCCTGCACCCACATTTGCAAGGCAGTTTGGCTCATCCTCTTCTCCCTAAGGCTGAGGAGGAGGAACAGCTGTGGGAGCATGAAATCTCACCCAAACAGCGGGATGTGGCAGCAGTGCCACAGCTTCCCGTCCCTGTGAGGGAGCTGAGGAGAAGGTAGATTTGGTCCCTGCCCTTGAAAATCTTCACTGAGCTACTGCAGGCTTGGAGGTGCAGGTTGTGTTCCTAGGCTGGACCTGGGCACCAGGACAGCCACGTAAAAACCGTTCAACTCCCTCCTCTGTGCTGAGATTTTCCACCTAGCAGTTGGCACGTACCTTTTCCATGCACATGGGAATATTTGCCTCAGGTCTAAAAGACACAGGATCCCTCTCTCTCCCAGGTCTCATTTGGCTGGCGAAAGAGGCCAGCTGCCTTTTCATCTCCTCCCTCGCGCGTGCACATGTCCCCAGAACTGTGTCATCTGGCCTCTGGCCATCTTGCTCTGAGCTCTGGCAAGCTTTTCCTTACCTGATACAGCTTAGTAAAATATCCCAGTCACTTCATGGCAGAAAGGGGGAAGTTTCAGGATATACGCACCTAGTCAAGTCTATCTTGAGTCACTCAGCACCTTCCTAGTTGAGGGGAATGAGAAAATGCAGTTTGTCATCTTTCTGCGTGAGAACACGGTCCACTTCCAGTCTGCAGGAATATGAGGCAGCAGATCCTAGGAAGAAAGAGTTGCTCGTTTTGGGTCATCATCATTTGGGATTGACTCCAGGAACTCTACTGAAGTGAGCTTTTGTATTTTCTGGCTCTGCTCTCATTTGTTTCCCTGTCTACTGCTTGCATCCCAGGTCGTGTTTTCCCCTAGTGCGTGGCCTTTTTCTTTCGTCAATAGATGATGTTCCATGTACAGCATCCTGAGCCAGCTTATTGGTGCTCGTTTCATTTCACATGAAGATAATGTATGATATAAAATTTAAGTATCTCAGAAAGTGAGACTTGCATATATTTCCAATACTGTTCTGTGACAGAGGAATTTTTAAGCGTGAAAAAGATCAGGCTGTGAATAGTACCTCCTGTCCACGTGCTTTCTGGCGAAAGGACACCAGTTGCTGTCCTGTGCTGCAGAATTTTGCCTGAAAAAAAGAGTATGAAAAATGGTAAAAACAGCACACTTGTGTTCTGGATGCCATTTTGTAAGGATGGTTTGGGAGTCTCATGCTCCAGCACCTCGACACTGTGAGCAATTTGTGGAGCTCCAGCTGCCTGCATCAACACAGCTGGGTCTGCTGCCAACCTCCCTGACATAGGTGTGTGCTCTGACTGTGTTGTGACTGCATTTTGGAACATTCTCTTGTCCATGCACCTGGGTTTCTACAGGAAGGAGACCTGGGCATATATCTGGAAAGACTCTGACCTGGTCCCTGATTTGTAAGGTCAGCACCTAGGACTCCATCATGTACCATCGAGATCCTCCATCCCTTGGCCTCCATGCAGCCCATGGGTTTAGTCATGTGTGCCATGATCACAGGTCCACTGTTGAACGCTGGCTCTTCAAAATATGGAATACTTATTATATTGTGTATATTGATGGAAAATATCGTAGGTTGTGAACGTTGCATGCAGAGAAAAGAGCTGGGTGATACCATAGCCATTTTCACATTCAAGCCCATCCCTTTGGAAAGCAGTGCTGGTAACGTGGGGTAGTAATGAGTAATACAGCTCATTGACTCAAGGCAAACATGCCGCCATGACTCACAGTTTTTGGAGATTAGATGATGAGAACTACTAGGCTGGATTAGTTTTGTTTCCTTTTGCATTTGTGAATTATTTAATTATTTTTTTTTTGGACAGATTGCAGTTTTCCTGAATTTAGTCTTTGTTCAGAATGATTTGGCATCTATGAAATCTGTTTGGCTGGCGGCGTGTTCAAGCTGTTCATGAGGACTTGAGCAGTGTGTGAAATTAAAGCTGTTTTGTTTAGATTGTCGTGAGCATGTTCTTTGGCTGGATGAAGAGTCCTCTCGGAAACAGGTTATGAATGTAAAGGAATTAAATTCACCTTAGTGGACTGGATATTCATCAATCCTTTCATAAAATTTTGCTTTTATAGTGATTATTCCTGATGGTAACATTATTTGCTGAAGAGGTTAGAATAAGCTATGTGAACTGAGTGAAAAACTTTTTCAAAATTAACTGCTTAACAAATGTAAAAATATATTGGTTGAAAATGCTTTTCTGCACTTGCTTTATTCTAACTAACACCTCCCATGAACCTAGACAAAGAAAGTTACCTAGCAACAAAAAGAGCTTATTTTAATATTTCTGAGATGGTTGAATTTGCAGTAGCAAAAGGCATTTATTCTGTGTTTTAAGATCCCATATGAGAAATGTTTTCCTATTCACATAACTATTAAGCAGTGGTAAAAACAGGAGTCTTCCTTTTTCAAAACTTAGGAAATAAAAAAATCATATTGTCAAAACTTCGAATGGGAAAGTGAGTTATTGTGGCTGATCCCAAACTTTTTCATTCATGTATCAACAACCAAAGCACGAAAATACTTTGAGCAAACATTTGGCATTTGGACTTGTAACAAAAAAAAACCCAAAAGCCCCCAAAAAAACAAAACAAAAGAAATACAGTTTCCAGAGTTGCTAAATGCAAGCTAGGGCAAGACGCTCCATACAACCCTAACAGCAGCAGAAACCCCGGCTTGCATTTGCCTCGCCACTGCAAGAGACCCACTGTGGTGCAGTTGGAGATACTCATCCATCTTATCTAACCCAGACACAGGCGCACGAAATACGAGGATTTCAAGTAGGTCATCGGTTGTAATTTCTTTTGCGCATCGCCGAAGTCACTTCACTGCTTCTGTTGAGGAGCTCCTGTTGATGCTGATGTGAGCAGGAGCGTCACTCCTCCCTTTACCCTCCTGCAAGGACTCTGAGCATCACAGTGGCCATGGTGGCCATCCTTGATGCCTTTCCAACACCCGTCTTTAACACGTTGGTCTTCTCTCCCCAGCTATCGACCTGTTGTACTGGCGTGACATCAAGCAGACAGGGATCGTGTTTGGGAGCCTCCTGTTGCTGCTCTTCTCCCTGACCCAGTTCAGCGTTGTCAGCGTCGTGGCCTACCTGGCCCTCGCCGGCCTCTCGGCCACCATTAGCTTCAGAATCTACAAATCGGTCCTACAGGCTGTGCAGAAGACGGACGAGGGCCACCCCTTCAAGTGAGTGCTTTGCAGTCATGGCCGGGGGCCGTTTATCTTGCAAAGGATCCATTCTCCGTGGCAATTCATGTTTCTTTAGCTGCTACTTTTATAACAGATAAAATTCTTTACTTGCTCATAACAAAAGAAATAATTTGTTCTGTTGTCCAGTTGCTCAAGAGCTGTAAGGTTGTGTTGGCTCAGATCCTGGGTGGGGTCAAAAAACAACAGAAAAACCATCATCCTCTGAGACGTAGGAATTTTTTTCCTGAAATCCAAAAGATCTAGAAAATTTTATGCAAACAGAGAAAAAGAGTTTAGTTAGAGCTAATGATAATACAGTATCTCTGCGAGCGGGACGAGTGTTGTTTCTGGGCACACTCTTTTCAGCATGGAGGGAAACTCTTTTTATCTTTTCTCCAGCACTGCTTGGCTGTGATGTGGCAATCCATTACCCTAGGTGGTGGTGCCAGTGCCAGGGCCAGTGTCCTCCTCACCTTCGCAGGGTCTGGGTGGTTTGCACCAGAAGAGCAGTGATTCTTTCTCCTCTGATGTGCCAAGAAGCTGGTAAACTAGGTCATGGAACCAGTCTAGTTTGCAAACACTGAAAAAAAGTCTTGTTGGGGTGCTGAATCTTCTGATTCACTTGGATTGGTTCTGAGATGTGACTCACAACGTGGGCACGGCTCAGAGAGGTGCAGGGCAGGCAGATAGATGGAGGTGAGAGAAAGGAGCATCACTGCTGAAGGTGACATATGGCCAGAGAGCAGCTTTTGTTCCTGCCAGCTGGAGGAGAAGTCCCCTTCTTCAGCAGCAGTGTTGCACAGAAGGTTGTGGGGAAACATCCTCAGCTAGGATTTACATCCCGCTTTGAGTGGAGTAAAGAGAGAGATCCCATCAAGACCAGGCTCTGTGTGAGGAGAGGGCAAAGCTGGAGGCAAACAGCCCCAACACATCCCACAGTTGCCCAGGGAGATGGGTCATGCAAGGTGAAGACCGTGTATGTTGGTGGCTCTGTGCCTGCAGGAGGGGGGACAGGTTGCTCCAACACAAAGAAATGAGGTCAGTGGATGAGGGAGTGATGGAGAAGACAAGCACGAGCGTGAACGGCAGGTGAACCTGCCGGGGTTTGTAACTGGACTTGTGTTTCTGGCAGAGCCTACTTGGAGATGGAAATGAATCTTTCACAGGACCAGATTCAGAAATACACAGACTGTCTCCAGCTATACGTCAACAGCACAGTCAAAGAGCTGAGGAGACTCTTTCTTGTTCAGGACCTCGTGGATTCTTTAAAAGTAGGATTGCTTTAAATATTTTTAACTCAGGATTGCTTTCAGTATTTTTAACCCCTCTCTAGAGGATCAATCTACATTTCAAAGTGCTGCTTCTCATGTTGACAGTGTTGTCATAAAACCCCGTTTTGTGTCGCTCCAAATATAAATTGATTTCCAAACTGCTTGCTTCCAGCAATTTAGAGGTTTGACAATCTGCATTTGAATTTATCAATATGTCATATAGGAGTTATAAAAGTTGCAGAACCAGTTTAGCTCCACTGCAGTTCCAGAAACATCTGTATTATGCTTTCTATGACTTTGCCACAAAATAGTGTGCTCCCCTCTAAGACCTCTGTTAACCTGCATTTCCTCTAATGGTGGCCTTTCCTACTATGGAGAAAGGTCTCCGTTCTCTCCCTGCTGAGATAATTATTTATTTTCAGCCTTACATCCAGGTAGGTATTCTTCAGAGCAAAGGGAAGACCATTAAGAGAGCAGACATAGGTTAGGCTCCCAAATTGCTGGAGATTTTTAGAAAAATTTATCCGTCTCTCAGCCTTAAGAGTTTTTGTTCACTGAGTTTTTGTCACTGTGGGGCTGTGATTAACTTGTGTGTGGTGACCTCTGCCATCATCAACCCCGGCTGCAGAATCTGCCTATACCATGCTCAATGCAGAGTCCTAAATGTATGCAGTTAAGCCCTAAATATGTGTGAAAGCTCAGCTAAGAGGTTGAGAAGCAGTGAACAGCAGAATGGAGAATGGGGTTTAAAGCTCCAGAAAAAAAGTACCTACTTCCTAATGTGCCTTTACTTAACAACTCCCCTTACACATTAAAAAAAAGGCTAATGTGCTATTATCTTAGCTAGTTAAGTGAGCGATTTCTTCTTATGCTGACACTGGAGGTGATGTAATGATCCGTCTCTAATTCAGTTTGCAGTACTAATGTGGCTGCTGACTTACGTGGGAGCCCTCTTCAATGGCCTGACTCTTCTGATAATGGGTAAAAATCAACATTTCTTTTCAAATCTGTTTTTAACTTCAACTCCCTCATGATTTCTGCTTAGCCAAAACAGCCTGTCCTCGGTGTGCCGTCCCCACAGTTAAACCATCACCTTTTATTTCTTTTTCCAGTAAATATTAGTAATTCCCGTTCTAGAATTGGTTTGCGGTTTATGGTTTTGCAGCTGCTAGTCCCAGAGCAATGGGAAGTTCCGTATTTGGGAGGTTTGAGCAAAGTTCCTTTTTAATACGCAGATCCCCGGTGGATCAGGTGACCAAGTGGCACGATACATGTTTGTCACTAAAGTAGGTCTCTTCTCTGGAGGAATCTGATCTGCAGGAATATAACAGTGTGCTCTTTTTCTCCTCAGCTGTGGTGTCTATGTTTACTCTCCCTGTTGTATATGACAAGTACCAGGTAAGTCTGTCCTCACAGTGTAGTTTGGGTATCTGGGTGGTTCTGCCCTGTTGGTGCCTGATTGATTTGGTCTCCTTTTCTTCTTTGCAGGCACAGATTGATCAATACTTGGGACTTGTGCGGACCCACATAAACACTGTTGTGGCAAAGTGAGTTCAGCCGCAGACTCCACCAGAAGTCTTGCCGTGAGGTTGTGGGGCACTGGGGGTGGCTAAGAGCTGGGTGGTGCCGGGGACAACGTGCCCGTGGATGATGTCCTCCCCAGCTCCTCGCATGTAAGAGACTGCAGGAGGGCAGATCCCTGGAGGAACACGGGCCTTATCAGCTGAGTGTAGATTAAGGCAGAGCTGTGACCCTACAGCCTTCTCTCTGCTCTCCTGATGTCTGGGGAGGGATCTAAGGAATTATTTCATAGCAGCCTGTAAGTACGTGATAGGGAATTACAAGGTGATAGAGACAAACTACTCAGCAGTGGCAGATGTTATAATAGGGAGCAACAGCATAAATCCAGTTTAAGAGGTTGATGTAGGGCATTCGAAGAAACTTTTTCGCTAGGAGGTTAGAACAGCACTGGAACAGGCTACACAGAGATGTGCCAGAACCTCCTTCCTTGGAGGTTTTCAAGGTGCAGCAAGACAAAGCTGTGGCCAACCTGATTTAGCATTGGTGATAGTCCTGCCTGATGTATGAAGTGGATTCAAAGACTTCCAGAGGTCGTTACCAGCCAATATTTCTGTGATTTTGTAAAATGCTTAACCTTGGGCAGGACTAAAGCTTGTGCTGAAAATTGTTTAAACTTCATTCCTGCCTTCCAACAGACCATGGTAGAACAATGAAGCTGGGAGGAGAATATCACTGAGCACATCCCATGGTTACATGAGCCACCAAAACCTGGGCCATTTACAACTAGGGGCCTGTGAGAACACAAGTGGGCATCACCTCTTTTTCATGTTAGACTCTAGTCCTCCTGCTGTGACAACGTGCTGAACGCAAGCTAGAGAGTACCCCTGGATAAGACTCCAAGTGGGAATCAGCTGGAATGAAGTAGCTACCTCACCATATAATCCCTCCTCTTTTTTTTCTTTTTTTTTCCTCTAGGATCCAAGCTAAAATCCCAGGTGCTAAGAGAAAGGCAGAGTAAAGCAGACATCAAGAACTCATCAACTACAGTAGCGAATAATGGGGAAATCTGGAGTGAAACAGCTCTGTTCTTACACTGTATTGCAAATTTCTCGTTCGTTTTTTTTCTCAACACCATAATCTTAGAAACATAAAACTCGGAAGCAGTGCTTTTCCCCTGCTGCTTCTGCACTTAGAATATTTGCAATCACTTGTGTCAAGCACTAAAGTATAGTAAAGAGAAAAGTGTACTAGATGTGGTTTTTTGTGTTGCTTATAAAGTGCATGATGGTGAGAGCCTAAATAATATTGACCTTTTTATTTTTTTTTTTAGTGTTTTTCCTTCTTCTATTGGCATTGCTTCTATAACTTTTAATGTTACATGTGGCTAGGGGCTTTCCTGCTTAGCGCACTGATGCAATAGTTAAAATTGCTTCTACGTCACTGGGTTGCTGGTTGGATTCATCTTTATTAACTATATAGAATTGTAGACTGATGTTTTAGTGTTTTCCAGCACAAATTAAATAAACAGTAATCGGTACTTACGGTAATCAGTTTTGTATAACGCAAAAAAAAACCCATAATGAAAACAAAACCCAGTACTTTTGTCGTAAGGGATTGACAGGCTGATTTACATGTATGGTAACTGGAAAGTTCCAGCATGTTAAATTTATTACGATTTGTATTACATTCTCTGTAGTTCCTAATGGACTTAATTATGGACTCTGAATATTTGCACTTATGTACTTGATACCGAATGCAGAAATAAATGTTACTAAATGTAAAAAGTTCCCTCTCTTGTCGCCACTGGAATTATCTTGATGTTTTCAAACTGCACACCCACCAAGCAAAAAGAAGCATTTTCTCTCTCTCTCTCTCTCTCTCTCCTCTCGAGCTCCGCACACACTTTGCCCTTATAAAATGATGCAGTCCAATGAGGTCATCTATAGTAAGAAGCTCATCTATCAGTTTCACACCTTGATGAGTAAGGCAATAAAAGAAGAATCTTGGTACGTAGTTTGGGGTTTTTTTGCTGGTGTTCTTCGCATATAACAGGAGCATGAATAATCGTTGTCTTCCTCCCTTTGCACAGTGTGCAAATCACAAGCAACGTGCTATGAAGCAGGTCAGCACAACACAAAGGAATTCTCAATTTCCTTATCATCATGTTAATCTCTTATCCAAAGCTGTTCTTTGAAATATGCTTTAAACTGTGGGATCAATACTGAACATAGAAATAAATATTTGCTCTTGTTCAAAGGTGAAGGTTTTTAAATGGCATTTGGTGTTTGAGAACCATCCGACAAGAGAAGCAGCTGTTGAACATTACCTAAAGTGCTTCAAAGCAAACAATTGGATTAAGTGCTGAATGATTTGCCCATTTGTGGAACGTACCTGTGGAATTATTTTTTTTTTTAATATAAAAATGCGAACATCAAAACATTTTCAGTCATACTGCAGTTTTTCTCTTTTTCTATCACCAAATGTTTTCTGTGCAGAAATTATTTTTTTCTACAAAGAACTAGGTCCTTAAACACTTATCTCAACTTTTTTAATGGAAGACTTTCCTTAGATTCATCCTTTTAATTTGCCTTCATCTCAGTTACACATGGACATGGTGACAGCTGTCGTAGGTCAGGCTGCAGTTCTGTTTGTGTATAAATGTACAGCCCAAATGCACATGAGGAGTTGCCAGAGACATCAGTATGGCTGTGGGCTAATTAAGTCTTGTAATGAATCTCAAATACCCTTATTTTCATTTAAGGTTTATATTTAAATATTCTTCTTTGCTCTAATTTAAAAAGATTAGAGCGTCTTTTAAATGTCACCTGCAGGTAGATATGAACGTTTTTCCTCAGTGAAAAACTCAGTGCCTCAAAGTGACATCTGTTGCTTTTGTTCAAATGGAGTATGTTCGGTTTAGCAGGTGTAGTCTGCAACCAGGAGTTAAAATTCAATGTCTATCTCCGGTTTTAACCGCCTCTTAGACGTTCCTACCAGTGCGTGCAAACGGCCAGTATCTGTGAGGAAGGCAGTGCAGTCTGTACAACTGTCCTTGAGGATAAAGATTGGCCTTCAGAATTCTTATTACTTACAAGATAAGTACCTGGGCCTAACATGTTAATTTTGAAAATGAGCACGTTTAATGTCCCATCCCACTGGTCCCATAAATGTGTCCTTCCCAAGCACCACCAATGGCCTTACATCCAAGTCTAGCCTTTGGTAGTGCCAAACCCTACGCACAACTTAAAGACCACTTTTCCTGTATGTTTGGAAATCAAACAAAATAAAACCTTCTGGCAGAATCCATATATTCTGAAGAGCCTAAGTCAAAAGAGAACAAGAACCCCATTCTTGTCTCTTCCAGCATCACCCTCTCTTAAACCCCACTCCAGGCCCTCATCACCCTGACTGTACCCCTGCACATCCACCTCTCCAACCCATACCCTTTACTTCTATCTTTTCTCACATCCTGCCCTTCCAACCCATCTCCCAAACTTCCTTGCAGCCACCCTGACTTTCCATGAGTTTGCAGTAACAACCTGCAAGTGGGAAAGTGCTGCTGAGCAGCTGGGGCGAGTTAATCTGGTGGGTGGAACCAGTTTGGAAGACTATGCTGGGATGTACCAGAAGCAGAGGACTTTAGCCATGGCTTGGATTGCTTGTGCTGACCATGGCCATTATCACCTTCCTGGGATCACAGCCACACTTTCCATGATATCTTTGAACATGGAAGCTTGGAGAAAGCCATCATGCCCAAAGCTCCCACAAGCCTTGTTTGCAAACCTCTGCTAACTCATGGTCAGCTTGCAAAGACAGTGCCCCTGTGCATTGAGGGAATGAAAACTTGTGATGCCTTCGGTGGTCCCTGATAGGTCTAATTCATAGACCAACACTATGGGGAGGAGCTACACTTCCACCATTTTTTTGGTTTTCAAACAAGTGAGGGGAAAAAAACCAACACAGGTCTAGTTTTTAAAAAGTAGATGGCTGGAGATAATTGTCACAATGACACGTTCATGGGCTGACCTGTGCTCTGAGGTACACAGGCTGTAAAGCCCTTTTGTTTCTGACCTTTATTTGCATTCAAAGTGAAGAGCAGCTGTAGACAAATTCCAGTAGAAGAAGTGGCAAACTTGCAAGGGTTTCTACGCAGGTGAAACCTGGGAAGCAGCTCACATTGCCTGGGTAAAATGCAGGGGAGGGGCTGGCATTAAACCATTCTTTTCTCTTCAAAATGTTCCTTGCTGGAGGCACCTGAACATCACACCATTAGTGCTTCAAGAGTCAGTTTCTCCTGCTGGTTCAAAGGCTGCTTTAACAAGGTATGCAAGTCTATGGATGTTTTGAAGACTCACCTAACAAAGTGAGGTTGCTCAGGTGGTTGGAGTTAGGTGTGTGCTAAATATCTTGGCCAAGCAATGTCTTGTTCTTTGGGAGTTTGAGAGGCTGCTGATAGTCAGCCCAAATGAAGGAAGCCGAGAGGTTTCTAGGGTGGATGTCTCAGCTAGGAGGCTTCTTTGAATGCAAAGACAGGTCTGGACAAGGCCTTTCCACGGCTGGGCGCTGGCTGTTGTAAAGAAGACAGCTGTGTTTTGATCTGTCCAACATGGTGTTGCCTTTCAAGGAGGATATCAGGTTTATCTGCTGAGCTTACCTTTGAAAGCCAGCCCAAATGACTCTCTTAATGTGAATTGAAAAGATGTGTCTTCTGGCTTGGGGGTATGGAATCAGGAGTGGTGTGCTGGTGGGAGAAAAATTTTTAGATGTGTCTTTTTTTAGGCTTTATGAATTTAAAAGATCTTCTTTGTGATTTCACTTATATCTTCCAGAAACCTTATATGGCTGCTTGTAGACTGCTGCCTGTTAAGGAGAGGTTGGATAGTTACTGAAGAGCTCTGTCGGGTGTTTGTTTGTTTTTTTTGTCACTTGACTGTCTGTCTATGCACCTTGAAATGAATACGCTACTGGTAGTTTGATGTGAAATGTGAATATTCTCTAATGTTATTAGTTTTGATTCCCAGCTCCTTGGTGCCTCAGCAGTATCCTGCTCTTCTTCTAGCCTATGTATTTGCCTCTGAGCTGTTACTGAACTCTTTTATGCTTCCTCTGCTCTTTAATATTAATCTGTCAAGAGTAGGATCATAAAACACATCACTGTCAGGAAAGTGCTGGAGCTGGGAGGAGATAAGAGTGATATAATATTCTGTGAGGAGCTAATCCAGTGAAAGAGATGCTGACTGCTTCCCCGCAGCTTTTGCTATCTTCCTGCCCGCTTTCAGATGGCCCCTGGCTCCCATCCCCGTCCTGGTGGGTTACAAGTCAGTCAACTGTAAGCTTATCAGCTTTTCCTTTTCCATATGGGCCCAGGCAAATATGTGGCAAGCCCATGTGTTTTCCCAGGGCAGCTTTGAAAACAAAGTGTGATGTATTTCTTTCTGCTTCTTCTCAGGCACAGAAATAAAAGATGCTCCAGCAGTGAACTTGCAAGCGAGCTTCCTGAGATGCTGGGAATCAGTGGAGTGAGGCTGCTGACATGAAGGAGCCTGGTAGGACTGGCTGGCATGTGCAGCCACTGCGGGACGTGTGGTATTTGGATAAAGGTGAGACATGTCCACTGATAAGAGTCACTAGCTGCAGTGCCTGAAAAAAGGAAGGAGGAATGGTCTCTATTCATTTCTGCTGGGCTTTCTTGCTGCTCAGCACCTTTACAGGAAAGTGGTAAAACCCTGCCCGCTGCCACAGTATGGGAAAGATGCTGAGAGTGAACGGTCTTCTCCATAAATGTGCATAGAAATGGGAGTTGGCTGTAAGTTGGTACATGGACTTGACCTGCTTCTCTCTTTCACCTTGTTAATTTCCTTGTCTTTGCTGTTGACTCATTAAGTGAGCAGTCAGCTCACCATCTGCTAGTGCTCTCCTCTGGTCAGCCTCTAACCCAAGTAACTGCAGGTTAGCAAGTCAGATGCCTGTGACTTGCCACATCTACAACTCTTGCTTTCTTCTTTGTATGGGTAACTGTTATTGGGGGAGGATGAGCTCTGTAGAACCAGAAAGGGCACCTGAGACCCCTGAACCTGCTGCAAGCCCAGCTATCTTCACCACCTCTGCAGCTCCCTCAGATTTATAATCCAGGGACATCACCATGTGTATGCAAGGCAAGGCAAAGTTAAATGGGCAGGCAGGTGCATGGGCAGACAGTTCTGTCTGGCACTCTGGCAAGACCCTGTTGACTGGGATGTGCCCATCTCTGCACCGCCTGTGTTCTTGTCTTCTCTTTCACTCCTACTCTGCCTCAGCCAAAAAGCTGTGAGATTCTGAAGGGACCAGGATCAAAATAAGAGGATGGGATAGAGCTACAGAAGGAGATTATTTAGGAAAGCCAAAAGATGAAGTAGGCCTGTGCTGACAAGCTTTCATTACTTTTCCCTCCAGTCTGCCCCTTAACTAGCACATCAGGCTCATTTCTCATGTTTGTTATCAAAGTGATTTGGCCTCAAGGTTGCAATTTTTACCTCCTCATCACTCTTTTTGTTTAAGTTGAAAAAATAATTCACTACACTGAAGCTAATCATCATTCACAGTAAGGTCCCTCTGCATGTATCTCTCTTTATGACAGCTATAAAGAGAGTATTAATTGCATTTTTACTACTTTTGTATAGCCCTCCAATTTAGCAAAAATGGAGTAGCCCAGACCAATCAAGATATATCTACAATGTTTTATAGATTTGACTTCAAAAAGTAAGGAAAAAAAACCCCACAACATACGTAACATCCAGGCAGTGGAGTGACTTAAATAGCAAACGTCTTTACACAAAACATTTGCCAAGTTAGACATGAGGCCTAATTTCATTTCTCCTAAGTTCACAGATGCTTGCTTGGAGAAGGCACCAGCCACACGATTATTAGCCTGTTACACTGAGTGAGAAAGTATCACCAGCAGAACATCAGCGTAACTTGTCAGTTGTCAGCAAATTTGTTGCACTTCATGAAGAAGAGGTGGGGCTGTAACCTTCTTAGAACTCCTCTGAGGAAGCACTTCTTGTATTTCTTCCAGTTAGAAACTCTGAAGTTCTGGAAACCTTCCAGACCTCTCTCCTGCCTCAAAAACTAGACAATTTACAACTTTTTCAGATGAGATATAGAGCTGTGGTGAACTATAGAAGGAGAAACAATCAGAAAGTGTACTGCAGGTTTTTTATGTCAGTGTTTAAAAAAAAAAAAAACAAACAACCCAAAACAGCTTAAGGAGTATAAACTCCTGATACTACTAGTGTCACTTTTGAATACCAGACTTTCAGAAACAAGCTTAAATTTGAATTCTGACATCAGGATATAACCAAGACTCTCTCTTAGTCTCAAGTGTTTTATCGCGCCCACCTCCCCAACAGCAATCATAAGTCTATGACTCACGCACTATACCAATAGTGCAAATTAAAAGAAAACATTGTTCCTACTGCCATTTAGCCAAAGCTACTCCTACAGCTCTCCAGTCACAGGAGACCTGAATAAATCTTCATTCCAGAGTGAAATGCTGTAAATTCTGTTATGCGCAGGTAACTTAAGTCTTGCAAAACAAATCAGGTAGAGAAGCTGCTACCCAGTCATGGACCTGGGATCTGTGATACGGTCCATGTGAGAAATCATGGATGAACCAGCTAAAATGGCAATTAATAGAAGATTTTAAGAAGATCTTCAGAGCAGATGGTAATCAGTAGTGTTAAAAGGAGAGGTCAGGAGTGAAGTTTGGCAAATATCAGCCATATTTCAATTTTTCATACATAAAATGAAAACAGATAAAATACCCCAGGTGCAGAGGATGCTAATGAACTTTGCTAAAGATACAAAGCCATTGGGATGCCATATGGAAGGAACCGGATAATCTTAAAGCCCATGAGCAATAAAAATTGGACGTTATTTTCCATCACAAATGTGAAGTCTTGTCCTGGACTGATAACAGAAAGTTCCCTTGTTGTCTAGAAGGTTGTTGGTTAGAAACAAATCTAGATGAGAAAACCCTGGTTGAACATAGTATGAAAGTGCTCAGTGAGGCAGAGGAGTGCTGTTAGGGGTGTCCAAGGGAGTGTAGTGGCTGTTACAGGAATGAAGTCCAGGCTGGGATGGGGGGATATAACAGCCCTTCACATGTACACTGGGTGTCAACAGCAGGAAAGCTGCTTAAGCTGATGTTTAATTAAGCTGCTTAATGATGACATAAGAAAAAAAACAAAAATGACATGCCATGGTTTTGGTTTGGAAATTAAAATTTATCTTTGGTCAGGGAAATGAAATGAACACTAGCTTCCCAAATAGGAGAGAGAAACAAACACTGCCAATCTCAATCATTCAAGGCAGCAAGGTGATTACGTATAATGCCAATTGCCCTGTTGATATAATAAGCAGATGGCAGTTCCTCATGTGGGTCTTTCATTGAGTTAGGACTCTTCCTTAATAGTTAAATAGATTTTCAGAAAGTCCTTGTCTTCTTCCTAGCAAAACTTTACCTTGTAGCTACCAAATTGGCTGACGTGCAATGAACGGATGATCTTTTTTTAAGCCAGATAGGATAGGTCTCCTGCTAGTCCAGGAATTACTGTGTTCACCCAAAGAATGGTATTCTGTCTGCTGTGAAATGTAGACATGGGTCCATCTGTTTTGGGAGTTAACTGGGTATACTTCGCATATTCAAACTGCAGAAGAGCGTTACCACAGTCTACAAGGCAGTAGACACTGATTACCCCCATCTCCAGCAAACATTGAGAGGAGAGGAGGATGTTTGTCTTGCTTAGGATGAGGTCCTGTGCATGTACCCAACACGCAGGATTAACAGCAGAGCATTTAACACATGGCTGCTCTTGGCACAGTTCAATTTCTGAAGCAATTTCTCGGAGTGCTGGAGGTGAAGGATGGCACCACCTTTGCTGATTGTCCCTTGTTGAGCCATAAATCGATACTGATTGTGAACAAGGAAGGTCTCCAGTAATAGCTTGGCAAGGTGGCAACAGACATAAATATATAGGGAAAAATAAGGAGCCATCTCCTAACAGGCTGGCTATCTCCAGAGGAAATTTGTGGTGTTTTATATTAGTTTTTTTAGATAATTAAAAAGAGGTAATATTATCCTGCTGATTATTTGTCTCTCTGAGATTACTTCACACAGAAATAATCAGCAGTGCTATCTGATACTCCCTCATAAAATCACTATTCTACCTGTGATATTGAATAGATGATTTTTGTTCTTAGAGCCCCTGTTTTTACAGTGATAACTGTCAAACACAGATGACTTCATTTAAGAAGATCCATGGGAAAGCTTCAAAATGCACCTCAACTGCAGCCTGCAGGCTTGGAAAAGCAAATAAAGAATCTAAGCTTTATTATTAATATTTTAAAATCTCACGTGTTTTGAAAGATTGGGATGCCAACATAATTTCCAAGGCCAGAAATTACCAAGGTTATCTGTTAGGACCTAAAAGCATCGTATGCATTGTGTTTTACAAGAAGACCATTTCATATGTTGATCAAGTCAGGTTTATTGAAATATTTTGACTTAATCTTCATGTATTTCACTGTCAGTCACGGAAGAGAGCCTTGAACCAGAAGCACAGAGGTTGCAACAATGAAGAAAATTCCTGATCAATCATCTGGTCTCCAAAAATGACTTCTACGAGGAACAACAATTCACAGATGTGATGCGGGGAAGGCAGTGAGGTCTTCTGCCCAAGGCCTCCATCAGATGCCTCTGCACATCATGACCTCCTCATCGTCACCTCTGGGGAATCTGGTATGGGGTGAGCGCTACACGCTCCCGTAACCCTGGGACATCTGCCAGGAGGAAAGACTCAGCCTGAGCCCCTGGGAGGTCTGTCCCTCTGCCCTGGAGGGAGGGGATGGAGCGTACCCTGGGCCCTCAGAGCCTGGTTAATGGGCAACAGCGAGGCCTGGCCCTGCCACCATGTTGAGGCCTGGTCAATCCACCACAGAGCTCTCATCCTCTGCGGTGGCATCGGCTGCCCTCACCCATCTGCAGAGCCTGGGTGGGTGTGCACAGGGCTTGGGGGGCTGCTCAGGTGCCTCCTGACACGGCACTGGGAGGGAGAGAGGGAAGACTGGTGTCCACATGGACAATGTCCCTCCAGTCCCAAGCAGCAAAAAGCAGCGAAAGACCCTAACCTTGTATTGTACATAGATTTTCTACTGTGGTGATTTGTGGAACCAGGGCATAATAGCAAAAGTGGGTATTATTTTGCCTTAGCATTGTTTGCCATTTTAAAAGTCTGCGTAAGAAAATATGGCTAACGTTATCCCTGTGGCTGCAGCGGCCGTGGTTTCCAGTTTGCCTGCAGCCTGGTTTACTGAAGTTAATGTAGAAGATAAAAAATGCAAAGGGAAGAATAATGACAAGTGTTTGGTGGGGAAGGGCTGCGTGTAGGTCGTATGTTTCTAAAACAGGGTGGCTGCCATGGTTATTGATGCATTTCCTCGTTGCCTTTTCGGTTTTATTATCACATATGAGGCCATCTGGTTCCTCTGTGGGACTCCCAAGTCTTTTTGGCAAGCACATATGCTAAGATGTCTAGGGTTTTTCCTCTTCAAGCCTTTTCACATCTTTCTTTCTTTCTTTTTTTTTTACGGAAACCTTGTTTAAAAAGAGAGCTGAAGTCTCTACCTGTAATACAAAGCTTGCTGTCAACAGTGTTGACATCTTAGAGCAGTGTTGAGAAAAATACTCCTTCAACTGCAAGTCTGTTGGCATGATAAGAAAGCAAATGAACTTTGTCTGGTGGTGCAGGCTCTGTGGCAGGTGGAACGAGACAGATGCCTGTGGTCCCCTCAGCCTCTGAAGTGAGCATGTGGCACAGTATCTGAAGACAGAAGGAAATTTTAAATATGCTGAAAGCAAAAATTAATTCCTTTCATGTCTTGAGAGGTTAGAAGCCCTTGGTTTGTCTTGAATGTTAATTTTTTTTTCCTGTGCTATATCAGACAAGAACCTGCTTATGAAGCTGTTGCACCTTCATGGAAAATAAATGTGACCTATAGAATCACATTTATCATGGTGTCTCTTGTAAGAAATGCAGCCTCCTTTCATTGTAGCTGGATGGATTACAGAGACTCAAAACTGGAACAATTTAGTAGTCGGTAATTTGGTTCAAAGGCCTTAGTGCAGGAGATGAAGTAATGACTAAAAACAGAATAAATTTGCTTTAGAATGAAAGATTAATCACTATTTGAGAGGAGGATTGCTTCAAGTGTAAGCAAGGAAATTGCACCATGAGTAATAAAGTTAGCCAGAGAAAAAGCGTCAAACAAGCAAAGTACTAGGAGATACATTTCAAGCAGGTTTTATTTGGCTCTAAAATAGTCCTGTCTGAGAGGTAGGGGTAGATGTGTATTATGGCAGAGCAATCTCAAGGGATGGATTCCATGCTGAGGGACGCTGCCTCTGGTTATCATTTCAAATTTCCCCATTTCAGAACATTCAAAACTTTCCATTGCTGTCAAATCTGTTTAACTGTAATGGAAAGTTATTCTTGTCTAACAAAACTGGTTTCTTCTTAATCACAAGGATTGGGCCCAGCTTATGGTTGCAGATACACATCACAAAATTTTCACTTTGGGAGGCCTCAGCTGTCAGATTTAGGACTGAATGGGACTAGGGCTGAGCTTCCCTGCTGCCTTTGGGGTTGGTTGTACGGCATTACCTCAACAGCTTTGTTTCAAAGGCTGTACAATTATAATATGCTTTAAAAAGCTTACAACCTAGGGGTCAGGAAAAGACACACACAGATGAGACAAATTGCTTGGGGTGGACATAAGCTGTAGTATGAGATCTAAGATGATGTGGAACTTCTTCCTCAGTAAATGTCTCTAGTCTCAGTACTCTACCCTTCTGGGGCTGCAGTTTACCCCATGCCCAAAGAAGCTGGAGGGGGTGGTGGTGAGGAGGGATTTCAGGTGGGACAAAGCAGTGACTATAGTTTTGGGGGATGTAGTATACAAGTCATGCTCTGCTGTGCATGGAGGATGAACTGGTGCTGTTCTGAAGCCAGAAGTTTGTGCCTGTGGCACTGAATGAGAGAGGCCAGGAGGGATGGAAAATGGATAGCTGACATTTTTTTGCATATCACCGCTTTTAAAAGGCTTAAAGGTTTGATTAGAAGAGTTTTGGCAGTGCAGAGGGTAGGATAAAAGGCCGGCTGAATTTTGGA
Source organism: Baryphthengus martii (assembly GCA_013396935.1). Lineage (NCBI taxonomy): Eukaryota > Metazoa > Chordata > Aves > Coraciiformes > Momotidae > Baryphthengus > Baryphthengus martii. The sequence goes on from VWZK01002042.1 coordinate 264,269, forward strand.
GCAGCATGTAGGAAAAATGACAAGACTTTTCAGAGGGATTTTTCTTTTAAGAAAAGCTCTGTATTTGGGAAACCTTTAATTCACTAGTGTTAGTTTACATCTGGCATTTAGTTTTGAGTTAATAACAGGCACAAAAGGAAATTGAAAACATCTGAATGCTTTATCTCACATTTTTTTTCTGAAGGAGATGCTTCATTTAGAAAATATAGGTTTTGAGAGAGTAATTGTAAGTACAAAGGAGGAGAGAAAATCAAATAGATAAAAAGAAATCAAGGGGAGGGATCTGGAAGACAGAAGACCTAAAGGATTGGAAAAAAAGCCTTCACAAGCAGAACTTAAATTATATTCTAATATGGATTTCATTTATGAAAAATATGCCTTAAATTTTGTTGTTTCTGAGAAAAATGGCTTCTAGTTCTGTTGATTTTAAAGTTATAAAAAGATTGTGAACTCTAGCTGCTAGCATTCTTCCTGAAGAATTCTCTGGAATTATTCCTAACTGGTGACGCTGGGGCAAATTCTGCTCTTATGCCACCCACTCTGCTATTTGCTGCACATATAGGCTTGTTTTCTGACATCTCTCCTGCTGATAGTTCCCAGAAAATGCCATACTGGGAGGTGATATCACCTCATCAGGCCTAAAGATGGGCAAGTAGGGCAAAGGTAGCAGCTGCTCCTGGCCTTTGCTCCCACCAACTCCAGATAAAGATCCTAGTGAAATGGAGCAGTTGTTGGTTTTCAAACGAGTTAGTAGGTCAAATTAAAATCTGAGCTCTTATCTCAGCTGACTGAGCTCCTCATATTCACTACAAATTCACTTATGCTTGTATTACAAATTTTTTTTCCCTCTCTCCTATAAGGATTTAGTCTCTGTTACAAAATTAGGGTATAAAAAATTTTCATGTCACTGTAACAGGTACAATAATCTTTTGGATTAATTCAAATCCTTGCAATTATTATTCCAGCCCAAGGAAAATTAAATTTAACAATACAGAGAGTAGCTTCTGGAGTAATATAAATCTCACTTCAGGCTTCAATGAATCCAGATTAGTATTATTAGTTGGAAAGAGACATAATGAAGACATCACTGCTTGGAAAAATTCTAAAGATTAGCTACAACCTGCTAAAGGGAAATTATTTTGATCCACAGCTTTTACTTCAATATAAAACCTCTGTAAATTTCTCAGAATGACTCTTTGAAAAGATTAATTCTGCAGAATTTTTTAGAAGCATTTTGTAATTGAACATTTTACCAGGTCCTACGGACTTCATATGCCACTTGTGCCTCTGCTTTTTCTGTGCACCAGGAGGAGGTGGAGTGTGAAAGATGCTGACCTACTTTAGAATAAGTGAAAACAGATTTAGCAAATAATTAAAAAAGAAATCCTTATCTTGCAGAACAATAAAGCAATATTTGAAGTTTAAAACCTGTATATTTTCATTTCACCATATTTCTCATTTAGAAAAACACTTGAAAAATGAAGACTCTACATTCATTTGGGAAATTGTGCAGCGTCTTGAAGATACTATTCTGCTATTAAGAAATTGGTAAGAAAAATCTAATATTTATTTTCAAATACATAGGAGTTAGTTGTTAACCATTAAATGAATCTTTTATAGTTATCTTACTAGAAGTGTTCTCTTGTGTGAGTTATATTCTACCTTAAGAGAGAGGCAGGCAGTTTGGAGGGAGGTTGGCGGGTGCTTGCACGCACTTTCGTGCCTGCAGAAGTTTGGCTATAACGGAACAAACCAACCTGACTGGTATAGATCCCACGGATCTCCTAAGACTTAGCAAACCTGCTGGCATTTTAATGGGGGAACAGGAGATATCATTTATATCAGGGGCTAGTGAAATTGGAGGTGATTATGAGCTGAGGCTGGCTGTTCATAGGTACCTAACTTTTGCCGTAAGATCTCTAAAGCCCTTCAAGCAGAAGGTATTTTAAAAGTATCTCTATAATGTATTTGTCTAGGTAGATGTAAATCTTATAAACTTTCTCCTTCAGTAGGCCTCTAAATCATCTATTTCAGACCAGCTCTGCATTAGTCTATCAGATGAGTGTCTTATGTAATGTGCTGAAATCATAAAGCTGTTTTCTTTCTCACTGCCTCAGCTAATTGAGGGTGTAACTCATGTGAAATTAAAACCTTTTACACATTTATTTTACACCTCCAAATATTTCATCTTCCCAAGGAAATGAGCGTAATTTATATGCGTGTATATAGAGTTTGCTCTGTAGACAGTAAAATTCAGCGGTGTCTTTTCTTCCCACAGTGTCTCAGCTGGTGATTGTAACTGCTAGCAATACTGAAGGAGAAAGATAGGATGGTTTTTATGCAGAAGTTGTGATGCCAAAGTCAACATCCATTTAAGAACTGATATATTTTTCCATTAACCCACCTAAAATTCTCAGTCCTACAAATCTGAGGATTCAGTTGCTTGAGAGCTTTTCCCACAATCAGTTCAGTCTGTTTTCTCTTGCTCCACCATCAGAGAAGTGACACTTGTCCCACCATTAACCATAAACAAGGTAACTTTCTAGTGTATCTCAAGGCCAATTGAGTCCCCTTCTTCAGCACAGCTTCAGGGCACAGGGAAATGAGGTTCTTCTGCTGTTTAAATAACACCTTTCATGCACAAAGGCAGGAGCTGACAGCTAAGACTTTCCCAGCCAGCACAGCTTTTCTAGCCCAGACAGAGAGAAGAGATGCCTGAAGATTGTTAACAGCCAAAAGTTCCTGGAGCTACACAGGTTTGTTCAGCTACCTGTAAAACAAGTTATGGGTTATTTTGTAGAGTGAAAGAAAGAAGGAAAGAAAGCAAGTATGAGCAAGGGGAATGATATATCTAGGCACAGAAAATAGCCATTCTCAACTAACTAAAAATAAACTAAGAAATAATGGTTTTGTAAGGAAGAAGCTCTTTTCATCTGTTATATTACTTGGTTCTCACTTGTGGATTTTTTAATTTTCAGGAAGAAATTCGAAGGCATACCCTTGAATGCCTAGAGGAGGAGACTATAAAAACCAGCAATCTTCGCTTCAGAATTCAAAAATTTCCAGGAGGGACTATTGCAGAGATGACAGGTACTACTGCTTTAACCAGCTCTGATTATTCTCTCACATAAGAGTGTGAGAGGTATCTTCACTGAAGACCACACACAAGCACTGGAGGTGTGACTGTAGAACTGCAGCGTTCAGTTCTGATCCCAGCCGTGCCACAGCCTCTCTCTGATGCTTGCGATGGACCACTTGAATGCTCTGTGCTGCAGGTTCCCTCTAGGTGAAGTAGGGATAACAATGCTTGTCTGATGTGATATCTGATGTGACATCTGATGTGACACTGCTTTTGGGTGGGGCTCATCTGCCCAAATGCTTTATCAGCTGCCTGGTTTAGACAATGAAGACAAAGAGGCACTTCTAGGCATGGTTCATCTTACCCTAGGATAGATGTTTAAAGTAAGTCAGAAGAATCATGAGCTGGAATTGCCTCTTTCTCCCCATTGGCTATGAAGGGAGGCTAAAGCCTTAGCTCAAATGTAGATACCTAGATGAAAATAAAATCTGAGCTCTATTTTTCTTTTTTTTCGTAGGTATGGCTTGATTCTTAGGATGACCAAGGCATATTCTGCTACCACTCTTCCATTTGCACTGTAGTCACAAAGAAAAGTGGTCAGTTAGGGACTTGATCTAGATGAATGTCAAGAATTCATTTTTCTAGGGGGGAGAAGCAAGGGAGCTGGAGTTCTTTATCTGGTTAACCATATTAGTGGTGGCACAGGAGGAGCGATGGCAACGTGGCAGGGTGGCCAGGGAAAGCAGGACTGCTCCTTTGTGAACACTAGAGTCAGACCAGCTTTAGGCTCATCGTGAAACAGCAACCAGAGCTTTTCCTTATTTTTTTTTTTTAAATTGTTTTTTTTTTTTTTTTTTTTTTTTTTTCCCCCCAGCTACATTCTGTGTTTGCTGATTACTTTCTTATAGCCAGTTTCGTCCCTCACCTTCTCTCTGCCTATAGCACGTGGTTGTTCTGCAGTTGGTTGGTTGTTTACAGTAGCTGCTCCCATTCTGCACTGCCAGCGTTTTTGAGTGGGTGGATGTACACTAATGTGACTATTATCTCAGGAGTTGAAAGGATGCTGTAGTACAACGCCCCTGCACAGAGGCGCTTTATCCACAGTGCCTCTTCACGCAGGCTCTTCAGTCTCACGCAGCGGTGGCTCCTCTGGGAGAAATGCTGCTGTATTTCAAGCCAGGTGATCCTGCTCCTTGTCCCTGCCTGCCAGAGCTGGTTGTGCATAAGAATTTTTTTGGGAAAGGAGTCATTTGTATCAGTTCACTATCAGTACCAATAGTAGTGAATTAAAGATTATGGATCAATCTCTCGTGTCATATATATACCTTTCTATAGCTAAGGGGCTTGTGCATGTTTTGTATTTATGTTTTAGCTCTTGTTACTGCTGCACGTGAATCTTGTGCTGCTGAGATAACGCCAGCTGCAGTCTGCACTGAAAAGCACTGCTAAGGAAATCGAATTACTGGAGGAGAAGCAAACCCTTTGTGAAAGACAGAATGCTGCCCTGTGGTATGTATTCATCTGAACGAGCAAAAAAACATACTGGAGAGATGATTAAGGAGAAACAAAACGTTATCAAAACACAATGAGCTGTGCTTGGCCCTCATGGTTGCAGCTAGCTGCAAACATTCCTAGGCAACTCTCTGCTGCAGCATCAAGCCTGATTTTTAAGATCTTGTTTCTTGAAGAGCAGAGCTGGCCTGCCGCTGCCTGCCCTCTGATAACCTCAGGGAAAACTGCCTGCAGCTTTGCTTCTCACGCTGGCAGGGAGAGTTTTCTTTCAACAATTAATGTTGAGGAACTACTACGGGCAAAAATAATAGTTTTCAGTTAAAAAAAACCCAAACAACTGTGGAAGGACCTCTGAATGAATAACAGTCCTGGAGAGCCATCTTCCTCTCCAAGAGTTAGGCAAGAGGCTTGGGAGATAATTGTTTTCTCCCTGCCAGATTTCATGTTACTGTCACCTCCTGCCACACTGCTAGAGCTGTTCGGAAATAAATCGCGATGCAGTTCCTGAGGGGAAGCCTGCTTTCTGCATTCCTTCAGTGCTTACAAGCAGCCCTTCCATTTTTAATGAAACCTGTGGAAAACAATCACATCAGGAAAGTGTTGAAAAAGTTACAACAACAAATAACTAAAAGCTGCTTCATTGGAATGCAAGGTCTTAGATGGTCTTCATCACAGATACCTCTGTATGTCATGCTTTATAGTATGTATAGCACTATAGCAGACTGAGTTGCTAACTTACAGATAAGCAAGTATTCCTTTCAATGAACATCTGAACCAAGTCTTTGATCTGAATGGATAGAAGAAAATATCTTTTTTTTTTTTTCCCCAGTGAGCAACAAGAATACTTGCAGATACGGTATAAAGCAAGAGAAGACTTGTTGAATGAAAGGATGGCAATGAAAGTTAACACAAATGCTTTCTTAATTGAAACTTGTGGTAAAATAAGAGATACAGAAGGAGAAATAACCAGGGCAAAGTTGGCACTAGCAGAAAAATTAGCTGAAGAAATGAGTAAACTTGAGAAAGACGAATGTGATGAGAAGGTGAAGGTTTGGGAATGTAGTTAATAATTTTACAGATAGCTATATAATGCCAAAACCAAAATGGCCTTAGAAATTATTCCAGATTCTGTATTTTACTTTCTCATGTGGAGCTAACATGTGTCTCTACAGCAGCACAAACAGAAAAGCGACTCTCTTGACACTGGGTGCACATATGCTGTTTTGACTTCTGTATGCACGTGCTCACATGTGTTTGTGTATCTATATATACACACACAAACATGCACACATCAAAACTGCATGGTGTATGACACTTGTTTTCTAGCAGCACATCTCTGAATGTCGTGTAAGTCCTGGTGCTTCTTACTGACTGTGGAACATTTAATCACGTACAGGGAATTCAACCCTTCCAGGCAAGCTGGTTAAAATAAAAGCATCTGTATTTTCCAGCAAGCTCTGAGATAAGGTTTTATTGTTTTTATATTCTGCCCTACTTTCAGTTGTGTATATTTGATATCTTTTACTGAACAATAACATTAAAACGAACGATCAGATTAATTGAAAACTTTCTGGTAGAAAATATGGTATAATCAGGCTCCTACACTGGAATAAAATCGCATGAAATTTTGATGGATCAGGTCCTAATTTGCATTGTACTCATGGAATCATAGAATGGCAGGGACTGGAAGGGATCTCTAGAGATCACTGAATATTAATTATTGTTTCTTTTTCTTATAGAATCTTACCATTTAGTACACAGCTGTGGCTTCTGCAGAAAATAATTTTCTTTCAGTGTAAATTTTGGGCTCATTTCAGTTTGGAAGGCTTTGTTTTAATATAAATTTTTAAACAATGCACAGTACATTCTTCAATTAATTGTACTATTTTTAATGAAGGAGAAAGAAATGAAGAAAATGCTTGATACTCTGGAGGTAAAAACTTCCAAGAAAAAGCGTGAATTTGAAAATCTGAAAACAAAATTTTCAGACCTACAGCATTTGATTAGTCTGAATTCAACAGTGAGTTTTATAGAAAATTAATTTTTTTTAGTGCATAGATGAAAGTTAAATTTCATAATTCCTCAAAGTGAGGGGAATTTATAGAGAACTGCAGTCCCTACCTTATAAGAAGAAAAATAAGCTCACATGATATCTCATTGACTGACATTATTAAATTTTAGTTACTCAGTTATAAAGTCACTTTCAAAAATAGAGGGTCTGTATAGGCTGTTTTTACCAGCTAAATGTAACAGTTGGCTATTCTGTGCTGATGAATCTATTTATCAGGACATTGTTATAGGGAATATTACAAAAAGCCAGTGAGAGGATGACCTGGAGCCCAGTCCTGCGCATGCCTCTGGCAGAGCTGGTTGGAGGACTAGCTGAAAAAGAGTAGCGATAACGAGATATTTAGTGGATGATTTAAGGGGAAGAAACAGGAAGACATTTAGAAAAGAAGACTCTATTCAGATATTATGAAAGAGTTTGTACTGGAAAAGTGTTGTAGAAACTGAAGTAAGGGAATGCACTCAGCAGTGTAACTCGCTCCACACTGGTGGACATGACAAGTGGAAGGAACCTCAGGATCTGGAAAGTCAAATAGGGCTTAAAGACAACCAGGCTTTCTTTGTCTGCCTGCTTGCTCTAGAACTACTTTTCTCTTTTCGCAGGGATAATCTCAGAGAAAAGTAAGAAAATATCAAGGTCTTGATCTTTCCTTTCAGGATTTCTTGCAGCGTTAAACTGTTTGCATGCAGGTTCACATTTGCTGAGTTACCCCAGCACCGCTGAAAGCAGCTGTACTGCAAAACTAATCCTTGTGTACTGAGTTGAGCCAAACTGAGATCTAAACCATCATTTTCTGCCCTAGTCTTGCCAACAGCTGTTAGAAGCACTGCTGTCTTCCCAGTTACACCCCTTTCTGTCTGAATCAGTATCATGTTTGTAAAAATTCCAGAATTGTACCTAACATTGCAGTGAAGTTCCCTTAAATGACAGACTTCATAGGTTATATTTTTCTTTTCATTACCAACCTGCATTGATTTCTTTCTTTTTTTTTCTTTTTTTTTTTTTTTTTCCCAGCTCTTTCAGTGATTAAATACAATAAATACAGCCTTGACCACTGCTTCCTCAGTATTCTTTCTTTGCAGGTTGCAGTAATTATGACTGTGAAATCTCAGAATGACTAGAAAATAATAGAATCTCATGCAGATGTTATAAACTCTTAAAAAAAAACAAAAAAGACTAGTGGTAATAAAGGAATTAATTATCTGCTGTTTTGGAAGTTCCATATGTTTTCACACAGTCTGTTATATTTTTTTATAGGGTATATTTAATGAGGAAATTCTCATAGCAAAACTGAAAGAAAAAAAAGCACTCAACTGGAAAAGAAATTGGAATTTAAAAAGGCAGATGTGCTGGCACTCTCAGAAAAGAAGTAAGAATTATTAGACCATTTGATATGAACTTTTTGCTAAACCTGCATCAATGTTTTCTGAGGGAATTTTTCCCCAATGGTTGAGAAGAAACAGCCAAATTCTACAAACTATATGAGTTATGTAATGGGAATCTTGCTCTTAGCTTCAGTGAGCATACGGTAAATACTTGGAGGAGAGCTGAAGTTCTTCTAAATTAGCTGTCAGGGAACAAATATTCACAAATGGTGCCCTTTGGACTAGAGTTTGGGCTGCACTGTCATTCTAACAATGTGCATGGTAGAAAAGTCAATCTTTGCTCCCAGTGTATGCTATCATCATCCTGTTGGGTGAAATACTCACATGTGCTGTGGCACAGAGATTTCTTCTGTATTTCACATGAGATGCAAAGCACCACAAATGATTTGAATATGCAAAAATAATCTAAATATTGTTCTATGGGCTTGTGGATGTTGCACCAGTGGAACTCAACGCGGAGATCCTCAATTTAGCATTGTCCAGGCAAGCTCCGTAGCTGCTTCTCTTCTGACTCTGCCACAGGCTTCTGAAGGGTTATAAGACTAAAGTGATGGGGTAAAAACCTGAGACTCTTCCTGGTGATTCAAACTTGTTTGAACTCATTTCCCTGTACAAGCTGAGCTGAGAATCCATATGAAGAAAATAGGAGTTCTTGGAAACTTGGGTAAAATTATTGCTCTGAACTCTACTATTTTTCTTGATGGCAGAACTAATTCATTAATGTCTTTATGAAATGATTGTTGCCATTAATTAACAAAGTACTTACTGTAAAAAATGAGCCACAGCCAGCATCCGGACATGGCCCTTGATCCCGCAGGCAGTTACAAATTGCTTATCTTCACTCTCCTGAATATTAACTTCAGCAGAAATATTTGTGCTAAGGAAGCTGACCATACTCATGTTTCGAGGGTCCAAACAGTTATGGTCTGATGATGACCACAGAGCTCTGGGCTATGGGGAATTTCATGGCCTGAGTGTAACAGAAACATAGTCTTTCTGCTCCTTTTGTGCTATATTTTTACAGCTGCTCAGTGCTATGGAAGTCTTTACTTATTTTGGAGTGTTTGTCCTTTGTAACTTACTCTACTGTTTGGGGTAACCGATGAGTTAGGTCGTTGAGTTAAAGAAAGGATCTGGTCAATGCTTTTATTTTCCCCTCACAGTGTTTGGCACATACTCTCAAAGCCTGGTCAATATGGATTTGTGATTCTGTATTTGTTTGCTCTAAGACTACTAGGATGCTGAGCCTTTCTCTTCCTATTTTTTATATCTTCTCCTCTGTATCAGATTTTTCTTCAAACACTTCTTTACATCAGCTCATGCTTCTTGCATGACTCCTTTTGTATAGGAGATAAAAAAAGGGAGCAAGTATCCCTTGTTCTGACTGCATCCCGTAAAACATACAAATGCACAATGTTCATTAAGTAACAAGTGCTAGGACAAGAGGAAACAGCCTCAAGTTGCACCAGGGGAGGTTTAGTTGAACATTAGGAAAAATTTCGTCCCCAAAAGGATTGTCAAGCCCCAGAACAGGCTGCCTAGGGAAATGGTATAATCACTATCCCTGGAGTGATTTAAAATGTGGTGCTGAAGGACATGGTTTAGCGGTGACCTGGCAGTGCTGGGTTAATGGTTGGACCTGATGATCTTAAAGTTCTTTTCCACCCTCAATTGTTCTATCATTCTAATTATAAATCTAAGTGGAATTCTAAGTATTCCATGATTCTAAGTACAAATCTAAGTATAAATTGTAAAACTTTCCAATTCTACCAGCAACAGGTCTAGATGTTAAGACTTTTCTACCTGAAAGCTTGTCTGCTTTCTCCTTATGCTCTTTTACACTCAGTTTGCTTGTAGAAAATATTGCCTCTTTTCAGAAGTTTTCCTTGACTTGTATTTTAAGATCTTTTAGTAGAAAGCCTGCTAGTTCTCTATGTCCCTACCTTCTTTGCAAGTTTTATTCTCATCAGATACATTACAGGGAAGTGATGAATAAGGATACCTGCATGGAATAGAGCTCCAATGTATATAGACATAGCCTACATTCATGTGATGGGCCTGAGAATAAGAATGCACAAATTTTTATTAATTTCTAATTTTTTTTTGTTAATACCCTCTTAAATATGTCTACTTTGGCTTTGTTTAATAGGATTCAGCTTGATTCTGAGTTACTGCTTTTACAATCAAAACTTGCCCAAGAAAAGGAGGATTTCAATAAGACACTTGAAAAGGTAAGAGAGATATTTTTAGTTTTTACTAGACCTTGTCTTGTTGAACCACTCAGTGAGAACAGGCCTGCATGAAGTGTGACATGGGAGGGTTTTGTTGGTTTTTTTTTAGGTGCTTTGATTTGCCTGTGCCTCTGTGCTTGATGAGTGTGAGCAGGGAAAAGGGGCACAAACATTTTGTAGGAGATGTGGCTTCTACCTTCTACTCGGGCTTTAGAGGTCGTGCTGAAGGCTGGGGCAAGATCTGCTCTTCATCGGAGGCCATGGCAGGTGTAGGAAGTCTTAGGGAGCACTGAGAGGTGGAGCAAGCTTGAGGGTATGGTCTTGTGTGCTGGGGTGTAAAGGAATAGAGGGTTGTGAGACTAGGATGTTGAACTGGGAGGGAGTGTGTGTTCAATAAGGGCATGAGGCAGACAGATGTATGTAGGAGGACTGTGGGAACATTTGTTAACAGGGTTGAGTTTGGGCTCCTCGTCTGGAAAGCTGAGTGTGCAGTTTTCATAGTCATTCTTGCTGACTTGCTCCATGGTTTTTTTACATTATTATTAAGCTTTATTTATGTGGGGAAAATCTAACTAGTGGTGTCACTCCATCTGCTGAACCTGTGAAGGAACACCAACTGCCTGAGATGGCTGTTGTTATACAGACTACACACATCTAGCAGGGGTGGTTGCCTAGTTATATTCATAACCTCTCCTCCAGAGGTGTACAGCTCAAACAAGATGTTGGCCCATTAAAACTCTGCCATACTGACATTAGGCAGCAATAAGTGGGAACCACATTCTCCCCATCCCATGGCCACCCCACCTGCTTTTCTACTACATTCCTACCATGAAAAGCCAGGACCTCAATAATCATCTTCCTATTTCCTTGTGCTCTCTCATCTTCCTGCCTTTTCCTCCTTCAGCCAGGACCCATGACTCCTGCTTCCCTCCACCTTGATATTGCGTGCCCACCATCCCAGCGTTCCTTCATCATAAAGCCTTCCCCATTTCTGCTTTACTACTCTTTGCAGTCACTACCTCCAGCTGGAGCAAGCTATGCCGTGTCTGGGAGCAGCACCCAGCTTGCAGGCTGTTTCAGAGTGGTTGGTTTGAATGAGACCATGGAAATGAAGATCCAGAAGCACGATCTTGATGTGATATCTGTCTACATTAATCACATACATGCTGTGAATCTTGACTCGTAAAATTGTCAGAGATTTTTTGATTAAATATAGCAGTATAGAATGTTGTTAAAAGGTAAAACAGAGACAGAAATAATAATAAGCTAACATCGATGGTCCTTATTTCTAGGCTAATGAAGATCTAAGCAATGCGAATTACCTGAATAAAAAACTTAAATTAGAAAATAAAGCCATGCGCCAGAAGTATGAACAAGTACAGGAAGAACACCACCACTGGGCTATAAAAAAGGATGAGACGGTGGCAAAATAGGTTTTACCTATCTGCTTTTGAATACAGACTGTTAAAGTTTGTGATTTTTCTGACTAAGGCTTTTCTTCCTACATAGTGAGATCATGATTCTGACAAAGTATCTAACTTACTTATTTCTTTTTCCTTCTGGTAGACTGGAGGAATTATCTCTTTTGTTGGATGAAAAGTTTGAATTTCTGGCAAATCTTACAATGAAAAAGAAAAACCTAGAGAAAGAAATTGAAAAATCTCGAAGATAGCCTACTGTATGTAATGTTTCAATACAGACAATAGCAAATGGTCTCAGTACTTGTTTACTCCGAGGTTCAACTGATTTAAGAGATTCAGAAATGTAACATTCAATAGGAAAGTTAAATGGTTTTATAAAATAAACTAGTAGGCTGTTATGAAACTTCATACAACAAAGAGGTTAGCTGCCGGTTACCTTAATTTAATCTACAGCTTCTTCTCACCAAGCAATGACCATACAGATAACGAAGGACACTGAAGCAGTGCAGAATGTAAAACTTCACAAACAGCTGTGGCTGTGACTCCACCCTGTGCTACCAGGCCTTGGACTAAGCCACTACCCTTTTATGGTGGTATTGAAGAAAATCTACTTTTATCCAGATAAATCTAAGTAAGCGCAGATTTGTACTGTGCACAGAAGTGCTCTGAAAAAGAAATACTTGGCTTGTGCAGTCTAAGCAGAGCAGATGTCCTGTGTCCTGTGCATTGGCTGGGAGGAGCACGGCCAAAGCACTGCAGCTCTCTGTTAGCCTGTAGTTTGTGGAACATATTTGATATTTTGCTGCCTCAGGTGAGGGCAGGCACGTGTGTGCTGGTCACAGATATCCTGCTTTGAACCCAGTTCACCTTCTTCCACTGAAAAGTCTTTTAATTTGTGACTTGTGTTCCTTTGGCCCTAACCAAGATGAGATTTCACTATGCTGAGAGATGCGTACATCGAATTAGAATTATTTTTCTTTGCTTTAAAACCAATGGTCAATTTTATTTATGTATTTATTTTTAAAGCTAAGGAATAAGACACAGAAAGATTAAAATGTACAGATTTGTAATGTATTTAGGTGACGATCTGCTTAGTCTTTGAGAGCTAATGGTTCTTCCTTCCCATGTTGATCGTGTCACAGAGTGCAAAGATTCCCAGGCTGGTAAGTCTGTGCAGCCCTGTTATAGGGGGATGCACAGCGCAGATCCAGGACCATTGTAGTTACATTTGTATTAAATAAATGTTAGTATGACTGAAAAAGTATTCTAATGGCTGGGCATGGAGCAACAACCTGAGACAGGTCAAGCCACAGAATGACCTGCTGATAGGAAAGGACGTGAAATCACATGGAAGCACTCCATATTTGTGGTAAGACAAAGAAGTACTTCTTTGTTTTGCTCCACTGATGGAACAGCAGAATCAAAAGCCTAGTATACTAACATTAAAAAAAAAAAAAAAGAGTAACATCTCAGGCAAGGATAGAGAAGCAACTAGTTGGCAAATGTACCTAGAGAACTCAGACGCCTTCAGAGCATCATTCATTAGACCCAGATATGAAATTAATCTTAGGTGGTTAAGTGTCTGAAGCCATCTCAGAGCTATTCATGATTATATTTAAGTGCACATCAAGAATAGGTGAGTGAAGCTCAAATCAGCTTCAGTTCCCAAAATAGCCATACTGAGTAAGACATAATGCTGGTCCTACCAGGATCCTGTCTTCCTCAGTGATCAATAGTCCTGCTTGAAGACGTAATGTAAGAACAGTCAAATATAGAATGACCCTTCTTCTGTATAATTTCTGTGACAAATGAAGTGTCAGGAACTTCTCTGGATGGAGATGATATCTACATTTAATAGCTTTTGATGAAATTTTATGCTATGCTGGATCTTCAGTGCAATATTCTCCTATCAGTGATTGATTCTTTTAGCTCACATACATTTATCCTCTGTAATAATCTATAATTTATTTAATAAGGACAAGAACTCTCTTTTGGTTTAAACCGTCCGTCTCAAAAGTTTGTTGACATCTTCCAGTTCTTCTGTTATGAGAAACAGTGAATAACTTGTCTTCTCATCTTCTCCAGCAAAGATGTGTGATTTTACACACTTTATTTTGCGTTTCATCAGTTGTCTCTTTTCCTGAAGAATCCATTGGGTTACAAAACCAGTTGGAAGTCCATCCTAGATAATAGTTATCTACTCTTTACTGACAAAACAGAGTAATGGTCCCTGTTAGTTTGCAGAAAATCTGCTCTCAGGCTGGAATTAATCTGTAATTTCCTTCATGACTCAAGTGACAAAATAGAGTGAATGCTTATCATATCAGCAGGTGACAAACGTGATAAGAGTGGGAGAACACTCTGCAAGGTGGAACTAGAATTTGGAATTATTTTAGCAAGTTGGAGAAGTAATTTTTGGGAAAAAGCTCGTCATTAAAAAAAAATCCATATTTTTGTGTGTATATAGAAACAGTTCCTTGTACAAATCCATCATAAGGGAGGTGTTTAGGCAGCAATAACTAGGAGTCAGGCTGACAAGTTGAACATGAGTCAACAAAGATTTGTACTAATGAAAAAGGCGACTGACAAACCAGTCTGTAAAAAGAGGCAGATAGCCTGGCAAGGCTTCTGATGTGAGTTTTCTGCTCTACCTGCTTTTGGTAGGACACAGCTGAAGTAGTGTCTGGTATCGATTACCTCATTTAAAGAGAATGTAGATTATTTTGAGATCCAAGAAGAACTCGGTAAAGATGATCAGAAAAAAAACCCCGATGTGCAGCTTTTCCATTTAAAATAGGTAAATCTAACAGAAGACATGGTAGTAACTACCAGATAAAAGTTGATAGCAGGGAGATAAGCTTTTCTTCTTGTCCACTTGTTGAGATAAGTAACAGTGAATAGAATAGATTTAATTTAAGAAAAAGACAGGGTCTAGGAAAGCATTGACAACATGTCCTGGTTTGGCTGGGATAGTGAATTTACTCCCTAGTAGCTGTGATTTGGATTTGGTGTGAGAATACTGTTGATAACACACTGATGGTTTAGTTGTTGCTAAGTAGCATTTATCCTAAGTTAAGAATTTTGCTGTTTCCCGTGTTCTGCCAGTGAGCAGATGCACAAGAATCTGGGAGGGAGCATGGCCGGGACAGCTGACCCAAACTAGCCAAAGGGATATTCCATATCAAAGAAAGTCATGCCCAGTATATAAACTGGGAGAGCAGCAGGGGCAGGAGTAATCGCTGCTTGGGCATCGGTCAGCGGGTGGTGAGCAATTGCATCATGCATCGCTTGTCTATTCTTGGGTTTTATTTGTCTCTCTCTTCATTATATTCTTTTTCATTATTATTATCATTATTGTATTTTATTGTAGTTATTAAACTGTTCTTAACCCATGAGTTTTACCTTTTTTTTGATTCTTCTGCCAATCCCACTGGGGGTGGGGAGGAGTGAGCAAGCGGCCACATGGTGCTTAGCTGCCGACTGGGGTTAAACTGCAACACAACACAAATAGTTAAAACCCTGCAATCAGTTGTCTGAGACACGGTATTGCTATTACCGGGGTTTTAAGGACAAATCAAACATCTGTCATGGGTACTTAGGTCTAATTGATTCTGCTGTACAGCAAAAAGATGGACTAAGATGACCTTTTGAGATCACTTCCAGTTTTCTTTTCTCTTTTATTTTTTGGGTGTTGGGTTTTTTTAAAATTTTTTTCCTCTGGATATGTTAATTATTAATACATTAAATGCTGCTTAAATAGATTATTGATTAATATGTTGTTTCATTAAAGAATGACATCAAAACCGCAACTGAAAATCTGCTTTAAAAAGAGCAAGAGTTAAACACAAGCAGGCTAACCTTGGAAGAGACCCAGCGAGAGACAGAACAGAAGCATACAAATTATGAAGAACTGAATAATTAATTTTAAAGTAAGTATTAAGTAGCTCTACATAGTGGGGCTTTCTCTTGCGGTTTCCAAAAGCAGTGTGCCATAGCCCTTTGTCTGCCTGTGGCTCAGGAGGTCTGTGAGAAGGGGATAAGCTGAGCTCTTTGCAACAACTGGAATCCATAGACATGGCTATAACATAAAAAAGAAGCATTTGTTTTATTTATAACAGCCTAATCTTAACATTCAGTCATCACACTCTCTAAAAACTCTTTCCTTGCTTTGTAGAAAAGAAAGATGAAGAGGTACAAGTCAAAAGAGCCATTCAGCAGTCAATCAAAACTACTGGGATGCTCAAGGACAATGTGGTAATGACTTAAAGCAGCTGTGCTACCTCCTGCAAATTTTCCACCACCAGCTTTATTTCCACCCAGTAAAGACCAGGCATCCACGGATACTGGGACTGGGGGAAACAGGCTGGGGACAGACCTTCCTCACTGTGCTCCCATCTGGGGGATGCCTCAGACTTCAGTTCAGCCTCCCTCAGGCTGCCCAGGGCAGTTGTGGAGTTGCCATCCCTGGAGGGATTTAAAAGGCGTGTAGATGTGGTGCTGAGGGACATGATTTAGTGGTGACCTGGCAGTGCTGGGTTAACAGTTGGACTCGATGATCTTAAAGGTCTTTTCCAACCTAAATTATTCAATAACAAAACCCCTTTTCACTTCATTAAATGACCAAAATCCTATACAAAGGTCAGTTAACAATGAGGAGTTTATTATTAAACAGCTGGAGCTGAGAAGCAAATTGTGGCTCAAGCGCGATGCTGCAACTAAGCAGTTGAAAAACCACACAGAGAGTATGAAGCTGCTGGAACGAGCCATCTACGAGATCAACAGGAAACTTGACATTGTGAACTCCGAGAACTGCAGATTCAAATTAGTGAGTATATTGGCAATGTTCCTTCATAGCATGAAGTTGTCTGATCTTTCTTCACTTCACAAAGAACTAGCTGTGGAAGATGATGAAATATAAACAATACAGGGCAGACCTGGGCTTATAAATGAATGTGTGAGGCTGTGCTTAATTTGGAAGGAAACAGAGGAATATCCAGGGGCAAGGCATCTCTCCCTAAGGCACAATTAATATTGTGTATCTGCTGCCTTCAGTCAGGGATTGAAGAAAACTCTTGGTTGTGCTACAAACATCCCTCTGCTTAGGTTCAATTTACCACCGGAGATTGAGAAGCTCTGATTTTTCTGAGGCCGCTATTGCACCAGGGAATGCCATTTATTATGTCTGGCCAGTGCCACCTAACACCTTTTGGCCTGCCAAACCTGGGACAGGACAAGCTATGTGTGCTAGTAGAGCTAATCCAACGTGAACGAGTCCATTATTTAGAAAACTGTGGTGAGTATTCAGTTGTAATTATTTTTTTCACAGTGCCTTGCGCAGATAAAAGAAGATATTTTTGCTATGAATTCTGAAGCAGGAAATCACAAGTCAGCAACAGTCAAAATCCTGAAAGACCTAGCAGTGCTTCATGGTAACATGTTAATAATGATTTCAAACAAAAAAAAAGTGATATTTTTTTAAGGACTATCTTTCAGTCTTTGTGACTCTTTCTGGCACAGTGATGTACCACATTCTAACTGTTGTCCTCTGTTGTAGATCATCTTCTGAAGGGATGGTCAGAGGAGAGCTTTATTCAAAACGTGAGTTTCAATTTTCTATAGTACTGATTTGCATAAAAATATTTCAGTTATCACGTGAAAAATAAAAGGTCTTACTCCAAATAACACAATTTTTGAAGTCAAGCAGGGGCAGAATGTTAAACCAATGTTTTCTAGCATTCTATGAAAGTACTGGCTATAGAAATATTTTTTTTCCAGCATTGTTCCTTTTGCTGTTACATTCAATCCTTAAATCTGTGCAGTCTCGCTGTATCTCGTGATATTGTTGCCGTTCTACATTCAGTTCATCAGCCTTGTAATCTTTTTACAGCTGGGGATAACCTTCATTTAAAACAGGAATTAAATCAAACTATCATATCAGTTTTTCACCAGTTATTCTTTTAGAAAAGCAAGTTTGGGGATTTTTTTGTTTTGGTTTGGGTTTTTTTATGCAATTGGGTGATTAATGAGAACTTCCAGCAGAGCTACAGATCTGATGGCTACTCGCTGCGGAAAAACAAGAGTTTCTTAACATTTTGTGAGGGTTAGTGGTTGGCTTTTTTTCCTTTTAAGAAAAAGTAAATTCTACTTTATGTTATTGCAGGAATTTCTGGAGAATCAGCAGGAAATACTGAATGCACCGACAGCTCTTAAAACAAAAATTCAACAACGAGAAGAAAAGATTGGTGATATTAATAGCAGGCTACAGAATAAACTGGAAGAACTGATTTCTCTGATTGACAAGAAGTCTAGAAAGGATGATTGCTGTAAGATACACTAAACTTTTTCTTTTCCACCTTTTCTTTTTTCCTTGTAAAATCCCTGAATATGTTAATTCTTAGCAGTTTGTGATAAACCACAAGTAGTACAGCCATGTTCTATCCGATTGCTGCTGCAGAGGAAGACCTCACGGTGCACTTATCAGAAGAACTAGACATGCTTTATAACACAGACTGGGTATTTTCATTTTTCGTTTCCACTTTCTAAAGGCTTGTGGTAATAATAACAGTGAGGGGGCTGTAAAATAGTCAGAGCATCACTGATCTTTCCAGAACTGTATGTCTGCTTTTATACACAAACATACAGCATAAAAGAATCCTGCTTTGTCTGAAGACCAGCACCAGTGCTATTTTCAGTTGTGCAGGGCAGGTTTCTTCACAAGGAACCTGCACAAAAACATTGCTTGGTCATTCCAAGCTGTATTTATCTCACTGCATCTACCTAACCATCTGGCTGCCATCACTTTTTTTTTGTTTAATGATAGTGAGAGAGGGTGCTAAAAAGAGCTTATTAATTTGTATTTCACTTTCCAGGTTTTGCCGAAGAATAAAACTCTGGAGCCCACCAGGAAGGTCAGTGTTTGGGGGTGTGCCATGCAAGGGCCAGGCGTTCTCTAGACCTGCCAAAAAGATGTACTCTTTACTACAGCTAATGTTACATGGGAGTTTTGTTTTTTGTTTCAAAAACAAGCCATATCCAGTCCATACAGAGGAATGCACAGAAGTGTGCACAGGCCTTAGGGACATGCCGTCGCAAATGGTGTTTCCTGGGTGGTGCTGCCCTGTCTGCTCATGTGGCTCCTGGGTCTGTACTGAGGTGACAGCTGGGCAAATGGAGATACAAAGTTGTGCTTAAGATGTTTTAAATAAATACGTGCCTTTGACTCTGTCAGTTATGGAAGCAGTATTTTAACACAGGAGGTTTAAAACCATATGGTTTGAACTGTCCTCTAGATGCCTGTGGCTGCAAGTGACGTGTTGTACGCGGCAGTACAGACAACATTTGATTTCCTTGAGGAGATCAATTACTTCCTTAACCCCTAAATAAAACCTTATTTCTGCGTGCAGGACCTAGTTTGTTTGCCTGCTATTTTTAGAAGCGGTGAACCTGTCAATTGGCATGTCACAGAAAAAAAGCTGTCGGGAAGGGTGTGTCAGACGTAAGGAATCAAACCTTCTGTGGAGAAAGAGGAGAGCGACATCTCGAGGCAGCCTGGCTGAGCTGACACCCCTGAAAACCCCTGAGCTGCTGGCAGGACAGTCCTTAGCAATGGTCACAGGTAATAGAATAAAAAAAGGCATTACTCTGCCACTGGAGTATAGAAATATACACCGTTATTTGCACTGCTACAGCCAATGAACCATATAGTAGGAAGAGTTTAAGTTGAGAAGATCTTCCTGTTACTCTTCCCTCTGTATTTAGACCTTCAGCACTGCTCTTTATCTCCTTCTAGACCCTCTATAGCATAAGTTACTGGTGACTAACATAGAGGACACACGCTTTGGGTGCCTTCCCGTACAACACAGGGAGGGCTAGAGCCTGTCAGTGGATATTTGACTTCAGCAAGAACAGCCTCAGAAGTTTTAATGACTCTTACCAAGGTGTTCGCATAAAGATTTTGATGAAAGTAGAGCAGAGATAACAATACTGCTTTGAGGAGATAAGGACTCGCCAATTCTTCTTATTAAATCTGTGCTGGTTTGGTACTTCAGTCACTTCAGCAGTTTCTGCAATTGCAGTGGTGCTGCTGCATAAAGAGCTGGTCCTTTCTCAGCTGCCAAACTCCTGTTGCCGTAGGACAGGTACAGCTGCGGCCACGCAGCAGGAGCCAGAAGCTGTTGGCACCACCGATAAACAGATGAAAGGGGCATGAAGCCTCCTGCCAGGAGGAAGCCAAGGGTCTGTGCTGAAAGGTGCAGAGAAAGGTTCACCCATATGGAGTGAACAGGTGCTTCACAGGCCTACCCCCAGCAAGTGCTTTGCTGTCAGCTACCAGGAAAAGAAAATCTTCAATCTGCTCTTATACCTTGACTATAAATTTCCATCTAAGAAAAGGGCTTTAGTGGGAAGGATACTACTGTATAATCATCTCCAGGAAGAGGTCTCCACACATGAAGAACACAGAGCACACGTAACTTTACATTTCCTCTCCTACCTAGCAGACTAAAGCATCATGAGGAATTATGCTCAACATGTTCTTTTTTTTTTTTGATGGAAGGAACATGCAAGTCTCTTTCTACTGGTGGGGAGGATAGCCATAGAATAGTTTGGGTTGGCAAAGACCTTAAAGATCATGTAGTTCTAAGCCCCCTGCTATGGGGAGGGGCATCTTTAACTAGATGGGGTTGCTCAAAGCCCCATCCAGCCTGGCCTTGGACACTTCCAGGGATGGGGCATCTACAACTTCTCAGGGCAACCTGTTCCCGTGTCTCATCACCCTCACTGTGACAAAGTTCTTCCTAATATTGAATGTAAATCTACCCTCTGTCAGTTTGAAACCTTTGCCCCTTGTCCTACTAGTTCAGTCCTAGGTAAAAAGTCTCCCTCTATTTTTCTCATAGCTACAGTATGTGATGAGAAAACCAGGCTCCGCACTATATTCAAACTCTATTTGTTTTATTGAAAGTTTACCGAGAACCAGGCTGTTGCTTTATTCAAATGCCACCTAAAATATTATATTAGGAGGTAAACATCTACAAGCAAAACACTTTTCTAGAACATGCCACAAGCTTCGCTCTGTATCAGAAGAATACAAAGTCCAGCTTTTTAATATTATACAGTCTCACTCAGGGGTGTTTCACCTCTAAGTCTTGTACATAAATAACTTCTTTTAAAACAGAAGTTTCCAAAGCGTAACAAGCACTAAAGTTGCTTAATTCAGATCATTAGGGACAGCGTCGTTGGCACGGGCTCCTCTTAATGTCCATTCCCCCCTTCCGAGAGTATGCGGGACGGCTCAGTGTACTTGGCTGTTAGGAGGTAGAAGAGGGCAGGGGCGGGTACCAAGGCAAGGAGCGGCAGGTCCTGCTCAAGCTTATCCAATTTGGAAATGGAGATTATTCCATAGGCATGAAGCAACCAGTGGCTGAAGAGGACAACGAGCCTTTTCTTCCTGACGAGAAGATCCTTGAAAGACTTGCAAAACAAACACAGTATCCTGTCAGCATTCGGCCTGGTACCGGAGGTTTAAGCGCAGTTACCAGTAACGCACAGAGACTCTACGGAGCCTCCTGGCTCCGAGCCCTTCTGACGCTGACACAGTTTCTCTGTGCACCACAAGAGGGAAGTCTCACAGGAACTTCCCCCATCTCAGAGGAGAAGTCATGGAGGAAGAGGCTTAAACGCAGAGAAAAGGCAGGAGACACAGTGGTCTCTGCTCCTCCAAGTACTTTATGTTATGGATTTTACACAGGGAACACGTTTACCTACCTCCACTTCTGAAGCAGACATGTACACGGCCAGCGTAACCAGCGACAAGACCAGTATGATGTAGGGGAAGGCGTAATCTAAAGACAAAGAGCAAACACGTCAGCAGGAGTAAGAACACGTGATGCATCTCAGCAGAGACAGCTTTTCCACATGTAACCACGGGTGTGGAGTAAACTAAGCTCCTCCAGCCCCCCACTTATCACCCCATCGAGCAGGCACAGCAGTGAGGGGCAGCCATCCACAAGTATTCAACATTCATCTCTCAGGTGTTCAAACTTTTTCTGGTATTTCTAGCTGGAGTTACTGTACACTTAAATCACTAATTCAAAAAGGCAGATAACAAGAAAAGCAGCCAGGCCGAGTGGGGATTCCGTGGCACCTGTCCCCTTCCTGTGACAAGTATGCTGGAAGCTGATCTCCCCCCAGCTACACTTTAATCCATCTCTGAAATCAGAAAAACTCTACCTTAGCAGAAGGCAGAATCAACTCTCTCAGAAGTAATTTTCTCTCACACCCCCTCCATCCCCTTTTTTGTAGGTATTTTTATGGGTGTTACCAGGAGAGGACTCACAGAGCAGGCCCCCTCCAACGGCCTGGAGCACGGTGAGGATAGGGAAGAAGTACAGTGCTGCATAAATGCTTTTAAATCGGTCAGACTTTCCTAAACCACAGGCGATCTTCTTAACCAGAAGAGGCCGAAGTAGCATCATTAAAACAAGGCAGAAGGCATAATATATAAACACAATGGTGTACCTGGAAAAAAAAAAATAAAGAAAAAGAGAAATTCCTTAAAATCTTCAGTTTTCTACTGCAGACTCAACTCAGAACCAGAGAATTTGGAGTTAGAGTCAATCAAAGAATGAAAACACAGAACAATGAGCTCACTTTTTCTATGGGGAAATGGTCAAGATGCAGCAAAAGGTTGGAAAAATTAAAAAATTAAGCCTTATGCTTCATAGCTTGAATTACAGGCTAAATAGCCTGGACTATGCCACCTTCTCTGGTGACTCAGACCATCATGAGGTGCTGCCAAGTGTTTCAAGTATAAAAGAGGTTAAAGCCTGAAAGACTTCAGGAGATGGACACTCATCGGTCCGAGTTGTACCCGAACACCTTCTGCAGCTTTGAGAAGAGGCACGGACAGAAACACGCTTGAGTGACAGGGAGGGACAGGCAGGAGCACAAAAGCCTTTATACTCACAGGGGATAGACGGCCTCGTGAGTGCAGTGCACTGTGGTGATGTAGTCGGGACTCGGGTTGTAAAGCATCGTGTACCAGTCCGAGAGCTTCTTCACCTTGCAGGAGCGGACGCGCAGCGAACCGACGGGGTCGCTGACCAGCAGTGTGACAATCGCTGCGATGCTGCACTCGAACAGGGCAGTGATGTGCTGCAGCAGCGCGCTGGAACTGGGGACAGAGAGAGAGGGAGAGAGATTGATTTACTAGTGTCATACTAACGCTAAAGGAAATATAAATGCCAACTGCAAAGAGCAGTGCAGAACCTACTACAGAGTTAATGCTCACTGTGGTCAAGGACAGGACAACGCTGCTTGAATAAGAAGTGACCTGAATGTTCACTGAATGTGAAACTCACAATCTGAGAAGATTTAGTGTGTAAAATGAGATGGAACAATATTCCAGCTTCTTAAATGAAAGCCTGTTGTGGCATAAGCCTCCTGCCAGGTGAGGGACAACAGGACTCACACTGTTGCAGTCTGAGAGAAAGCAGCAGTGATAAGGCACCACACGTCTCAGAAGGGATGATATTGTTACACAGGACATAAGCACAATTTTCAAAGTTGCAAGTCCTTAAGGATGGTATCTACTCCTACACTAAACTCTGTCAGTCCCCTGTGTTTTCAGTATTTAGTACACACCAGAGTCATTACTCCTTAAAAGTTCCAGTCTAGCACCTCATAGCCACATGCAGCTGTAGCTTTAAACCCCTTTATTAAAGGTCGTCCTCAATGCACCATGCTGATGTAAAGCTGACATCTACCAAACCCCAGTTTACACATTCCGAAAGAGAAGAGTCAAACCCACCCTCTTGTTGCATGTGCCCAGTGGGGCCTCTGCTGGTGGAAGGTCTGGCCCAGGAGAGAAGCGGTGACACACTCTTGCCTGCTACTGGGAAACCCAGTCCAGCCCGAACAGCCAGATGGATTGGGCACCATCACGTTAGAGACACAGACCCTGCAGGAAGGACCTGCAGGACTCTCTCATTTGTAAATAAATGCCCTCTCCAGCTCTCCAAAGCTTATGTGCTACTGGATCAGCTCAGCCAACAGCACAAAGTGCTGGACAGTTCAATTCAGCTGCTCAGATCGATCACTCACGGAGATGAAATTTCCATTTTCAAATAACTTATCAGAACAAGGTGTACACAAACCTCTTTTTTCCTGAGTACCACTCAATAAAGAACCAGTGTAAAACCAGGGGTAGCATGGCCATGAAGCCCAGGTACAGCCAGTCATAGCGGTCCGGAGATCCCACGCACTCCCGGCAGATTTTGTTGTCATCTGTTCTTTGACCTCTAGGACATACCTACGAAAATCAGAGACTATTTACAAAGCGTCTGAATACCAATAACAAATCACTGCAGTTCCTGGAAAAACAGCTTGGAGTAGTGCTGGGACAAGAAACATTGGATTTTTAAAGAGCTGAGACATTAACTGTAGTGATTTCTCAGCTTACACTGGCCTTGCTCTCTCTGGATTTTGCATCTCAGCATAAACAAAGGTGAAGCATGTCTAAAAGGCTCCATCCACAACTGTCTTGCAGAGTGATTTCAGTACAGCTCTCCACCGCATCCTGCTCTCTTCCAGCTTACGCAGCTCCTCTACTCAGCTCTGGTTTAGCATCGAGGCTTCAGCGCATCCTTTGGGGAACGTTTCACTGAGCGGCTCCTGCTTTCAGTGAGAGAGCTCTGCCCGCCCTTTGCAGCCATCAGAGAATCAGAATAGTTTTGTTTAGAAAAGACCTTTAAGATTATCAAGTCCAACTACTAACCCAGAACTGCCAGGTCACCACTAAACCACGTCCCTCAGCATGTCTACACAGCTTTTAAATCACTCCAGAGATGGGGACTCCACCACTTTCCCGGGCAGCCTGTTCTAGGGCGTGGCAACCTTTTAGGGGAAAGAAATTTTCCTACTATCCAATCTAAACCTCCTCTGGCAGAACCTGAGGCCGTTTCCTCTCGTCGTGTCGCTTGTTGCTTAGGAGAAGAGACCGACTCTCACCTCACTACAACCTCCTTTCATCTCCACTAGATCCCCACGGCACCTCGGGGCTGGGCCGCCGTGCTGCTTATAATGGGATCCACATCAGCCTCCGGAGCGGTAAATCTGCCGATGCCGGGCCCAGTGCGGGAGAGAGCGAGGCCATTTTCCCTTCCCAGGCCGAGCCCTGCCCGCGCCGCACTTACCCCGCACTCCCCGTAGGTCTCCAAGGAGCCGTTGACCCAGAGGACGGTCCTGCCGCAGTACAGCCCGATGCAGGCGGGCTGGATGTCCACAGCTGCGGGAGAGAGAGCAGCCCGTGTTACCGCGGCGCTCCGGCCCGGCCCACCCACCGCGGCTCCCCCGCAGCCGAGAGGCGCCGAGCGCCACCCCCGGC
>VWZK01002042.1:294686-399983 GCA_013396935.1 Baryphthengus martii
CGCCGCGCCGCCCAGCTCCTGGCCGCCGTCTGGCTGGCCGCCCTGGCCCTGGCCGGACCCTGGTATGGGCTGGCGGGCGAGGGGCGGCGGGAAGCCCATCCCGGAGCCTACCGTTGCATCTACGTGCTGCCCTGGGGCTCCTCTCAGCTGGGGCCACCCTACGGAGCGGCCCTCATCGTGCTCTGCTACCTCCTGCCCTTCGCCCTCATGTGCTTCTGCCACTACAACATCTGCCGGGCGGTGCGGCTGGCCGAGAGCCGCGTGCGGCCCCTCACCACCTACGGGCACCTGCTGCGGGCCTACGGGGAGATGCGCACGGCCACCACCGTCCTCATCATGATCGTCTCCATCATCTGCTGCTGGGGGCCTTACTGCATCCTGGGGCTGGCCGCCGCCGCCGGCCACCTGCCCTTCTCGCCCACCATGGATGCCGTAGCCAGCGGGATGGCCTGGGCCAACGGTGCCATCAACCCCCTCATCTATGCCGCCCGCAACCCCAATATCTCCGTGCTGCTGCGGCGCAGCCGTGAGGGTGGCTACAGGACTAGGAACAACGTGGCAGCCTACCTCTCGGTCCCAGGCCACCAGCCAGAGCCCCGGAGGCAGGCTGACCGTGTCCGGGAGCGCTACATCAATCGGCACAGCGGCCCCCCGGGCAGCACTCTGTCCTCCTCCAGCCCGGCGAGCGGGGGAGAGGTGGCCATGTGGGCCTGCAAGAACCCTGCTGTACTCTTCTGTCGGGATGGGCAACCGGACACCATCTCTGAGGCCACCTTGCAGGTCAAAGCAGACACTGTCGACACCAGTCTCTGAAGGGATGGAGGTGCAGGATGGACATTGGGCACCGGGGCCACCTTCAACACTTGGAGCCCTTTGCAGCCGGACTACCAGGAAATTGGAGAGAGGGGACTGCGTTAGCCACAGCGTGGTTTCTTCTCCATTGTGTGAGCTCTCGTTTGGCAACCTGATCTGCAAGCAGCGGGAGCTCCACAGGGAAAGTTAGTTCCCCTTCTCTTTCAGCAGGCCTGAGGCACTGCTGATAGCCACCCAGTCCAGCCTCGCTACAAGGACAGAACAGTGTTTGCTCCAGTCCTGCAGAAAGTGCCTCAGGGAGGCTGAGACAGAAGCACAAGTACAGCCCAAACTGACTGACTGTGTGAGCTGTTTGTTAAGTGCCAAAAAAGCAATGGAAAGCTGAGCACTGGCAGCTGGAAGACACTCTGAAAACACCTCACTGTGAAACTGCATCGTGGCAGTTTTGTTGCTTTAACCCATGAGATGGAATTGCTGATAGTCAGAAAGCCATAGACTAGGACAGGCTAAAAATTTGTTCTATAAAGATAATTTTATTGTTTGGTTGGTTTTTTTCAAGCTCCCAAGCATAATAAAGCAGTAATTGTTGTGAAAAGGTATATGTGATACCAGGAGGGAAGGAAACGAAGATGAAACCTTGGCTATCAGAATTTCAGCAGCCTTTTCTTTTTCTTTTCTTTCTTTTTTTTTTTTTTTTCAGATACAGTCAGCTTAAAATGGTATCAGTATGAGAAATGAGAATTCTTCAGACAGACTGAGGAAAAGGGTGAGGGTGTAGACTGTGGTGTCACTGAGTGTGTGTGTGTTTTCTTTTTGAGCGCTCAGGTCTCTGAAGAGTTTAGCCGTGTTTAGAGGAGCCGTGTGAGAGGTGAGTGTCTGAAAGGCGCGGTAAGGCAATACCATGCTCTCTCTGTGTGCTCTTTTTGTGAGGAAGTGTGTGTATGCAGACAGCAGGTGTTATCGTATTGATGGCAACAATCCATCTGGGGTATGATATTTAAGTACCAGCCCTGACTGCCGTTGAAAAACAGAATAGCACAATGGAAGTGCAATTGCACAGCATAAATCCGTATTAATTTATCAGTATTTTTTTTCTCTCAAAGGCCTAAAGCCTTAAATTAGTATTTTGAATCAGAAACTGTGATTCGGCCTTGCATCTAACTTTGCCAGAGTTAGATGTGAAAGACAGGCAGCGTTTTTCTTGTATAGGCTTTAAAAATACCATGTTACTGTTTCGCTGGCTTTTTCAACTGTTTGTGACCCAAGTGAGTGTACTATTCTTTACTTTGTAAGTGAAACAAGAAATAAATTGTCTTCTATGCAGGAGATGGAATTGTCTCAGCCTGGCATCATTCTAAGCCCAGCCTTGAGAAGGAAACTTCTATAAAAAAGTGCATGATAGTAGAGGGAGACCTAATTGTTCATGAAATTTTAATGCAGCTGAAGTTCACAAGGAAGAGGTTTGACCCATGACTGACTACTTGTCAGCACTGATATTTCGCCCTGCAGATCCTGGGTTTGGAAAACCGAGTCGTGTTTCAGAGAGAATCTGTACAGAAAAACCACAGCTTTTCACAGAAGCTGTTTGACAGCGAGTGAACACTACCGACTTGTTAGAAGGGTAGGACAGGAATTTCTTGCATACCTGCCCTTCCGCAGCAGCAAGGTATGGCTGGTGTAAAGTGAAAGAGGCGGTTGTGAGTGGTGAGATTAGATTTAACTCTTGCCTAGGTAGCCAACACTTGGCTCTTGTATTGTCTGTAGAAAACTGTAACTATGATTCACACAAAACACACCAGAGGCTGCAGGCTGCCTGCCACAGCGGTGCTTGGAATGCTGCTGTGTCCCAGCCGCACTCGAGGTTGCTCCTCTTGTGTAGAGTAGGTGAGAAGGTCTTGGCCATGCTAGCACACTAGCCAGTGTGTCAGTCTGTCGGTGTAGCTGACAACAGCCCCATGTCTTCATCCAGGAGGATTTACTCTAGTTCTGAAAACTGTCTGTGGTGGCAGCTGCTTGTTCCCAGATAAGAAAACATTGCAGGAGGCGGCTCCTGGCCGAGCCAGAGGGAAGACAACA
Source organism: Baryphthengus martii (assembly GCA_013396935.1). Taxonomy (NCBI): domain Eukaryota; kingdom Metazoa; phylum Chordata; class Aves; order Coraciiformes; family Momotidae; genus Baryphthengus; species Baryphthengus martii. The sequence goes on from VWZK01002042.1 coordinate 297,576, forward strand.
GTTCCACATCTCTTACCTGCCCATGCTGGTGTCACCCCTCTTAGAGATCCCCTTTCTTTGAGCTGAAGGAGAACTCAGAAGGCAGCAAGATACTGAGGTTTTAGATGCTGCAAAACCAGCTTTGAGGCTCCAAACCTCCAGCCAATCCTCTGCAATACTTTCCTTCTTCCTCCCTTAAGATGAGCCTGGATGCAAGGTAGATCACAATCTGATTTGCACCAGTGCTCTGCAAAAGATATTGGGACACTTTATAGCATGTTGGTTCAAAGATCAGAGGGATTTGGCATAACAAAGACAGCGGTTCACCTAATTTGAAGACCAATTCAGCCCTGGATACCAGTGACAACGCTAGTCAAAACCAAATTGAAAATTAGTACTTGGGCTCATTAGTCCCTTGTTGGCTTTCCAACATACTTACTCTCAGTCTGTCTCCTACAATCTGGCAATGATATGTGTGCTGCTGATACAGCTAATGCATTAATTCTATCTTAGAAGGTAAATGTGAAGCCTTGATGAGTGACAAGCGTTTTAGGAGGTACTGTTCCAGCTGGAAGCAGTGGCAATTTTCAACAGTTTCATTTAAGTCAATATTTTCCACTCCTTTGCTAATCTCTGGATGAAGTCTTGGTTCAAAGCAAATGCTTTAAACGGTTGGTAAGTGGCAGCCTGAAGGGCTGTTAAGAGCTGACAATAATCACCAGAACCGGAATAGCTCATGTGAATGAGATTCGCCGGCTCCCGCTGCTTTTCTAGCACTGGTGTTGGTTCGTGTAACCAGTAGATGCCAGCAGAGATCTGAGCAGCCAGCACAGCCTTTCTGCCAATGATCCTAAGAAAAGCCTCCTGTTACTGAGATCAGCCACCCTACCTTCAGAACTGTTGTGACAGGACAAGGGGGGCTAGTTTTAAACTAAAAAACGGGAGATTCACACTAGAGAGAAGGAAGAAACTTTTTACAGTATGGGTGGTGACACTGGCCCAGGTTGCCCAGAGAGTTGGTCGCTGCCCCATCCCTGGAACCATTCCAGGGGAGGTTGACTGGGGCTCTGAGCAACCAGCTCTAGTTGCAGATGTCCCTGCTCAGTGCCAGGGATTGGACTAGATGGCCTTGAAAGGTCCCTTCCAACCCAAACCAGTCTGTGGTTCTATGATTCTATGATGACTGCTGCAGATGAAATACGCCAAATAAAAGCATGCCGAGTTGTGGCAGTGCAAGCCCTAAGCGTACCTCTCTGAAGTCTGGTTTCAAAGATGTGTTCGGTTCTCATCACTAAACTCAGCACTTGCTGCTCTTTGAGAGGTTTGTTGTAGAGGCTGAAATGAGTAATTTGGAAAGCACATCAGAAAAGCGACATTTTGTGCAACACTGGCTAATGTCTGTGCTGCACAGTCTCCAGAGCTGCAAAATCTGCAGCCCAGATGCCTGGTGAGATCAGTCCTGATGCTGGCAGGGCGCTTAGTTCAGCAGCAGAGCTGCCTCTTCACTTCAGCTGCATTTGTATTTTTATATGGTGACTCTGATCATTAATAATAAATGAGTGGACCTCTAGATCTGCTTGCAAAGCATTACATGAGGCAGTAACTAAGAGCTGGAAGAATAAAATGGACCCAAATCCTGCAGGAGAAATGACCCACAACGGGATCCAGGCTTGGGTGGCCCCACAGCCAGCTGCACTGTGCTGCTTTGCTGCTGCAAACCCTGAGCTTGCCAGGACCAGTGTGGTGAGTCCCAGTGGCTTCGCTGGGGCTGGATGTGGGAGGATGAGGCACTACTCATACCACGGCTAGCCTTTTTGCTGTTCCCAGTTTGCAAACGACCGACGAGTTGCTAATGCCGTGCTGCTGGCAGTGCATTGCCTGAGTCTTGAAGCATCCACATTCCCCCCAGCTGAAGTGCTGGGGGAACAGCTCTGCTTTTCTAGGTTTTTTTTTTTTTCCTAAGAAATCACCACTGTGAGAAGCAGGAGGAAAAGTGACTGTAAATCCTTCTGGGTGGCATAAAATAAATGAGTCACCAGGGAAGGCAAATTGAAAGTAGCACAAACCCCAGGGTGCAACACCAGGGCCTGCATTAGTCTGGCTGGGGGGTGATGGATGATCTATCTGCTCGGCCAGGAAGGCCACAGGAGACTGTAACTGAAGCCAAAGGAGATCTAGCAAGGGGGACTCAAAGGCAAAGAGAATACTGACAGAGCATGATGCGCGCTGGGGTCACACCATCACTGGGTTCACTTGCACAGCCCCCTTTCCTAGTCTGTGAGGAAGCAGTGCCGGAAGGAAGGCAGGTGGTGACACCCTCCAGCATTTCTGTCCTGGAGAGGTGGCAGTCCTGCCCTGCTCCTGTCCCCATCACAGTGGGCATTGCCTCTCTGTGCTCAGCTCCACACGCCTCAGGGGTAGGTTTTGGGCTGAACCTTAAACCCAGGTTCTTCTAGTGCAATCTGTAGTAGCCACAACCAAAGAACAATTTGTGTGTTTTCTGCAGTGATCGTTGTGCTAATCTTGCCATCCAGCTGGAAGGGTCATGCTGGTACTTGCTGTTGAGGTGATGAAGCCCTGAAGCCCGGCTTGGGCTATTTGTACCAGGTGAAGCAGCACACCAACATGCCCGCAGGCTTCTGAGGCGATCATGAAAGATGAGCTGGATCCAGCCATGACTCAGCAGAGGAAGTAAATTCTCTCTGAGAGGAGCCTTTTGATGTTTGTGTTATTTCTTGTCTCCCTGGCACTGAGCTCCTCCAGGTCCATGGGTTTCAAAAAGACAAGCATTGGCAGAAGCCCACAAAACCAACTGGGGAGCAGTTTCCAAATGCTTGAGCTCCTAAATTTTATGCATCCGTTGTCCTTGGGTTTATAAACTATTTCCAGCCTTAGCTTTTCCATAAATAATCAGCTCAGAAACGAATAAACAAGGGAGTGTCTAAAGAGGTTCATAAACTGAAAGAAGTTCTATTAAAGCTTTGCTCTGGAAAGAGGATTGCACCTTTTCTCAGAGGGGTCTTTATTGTTGTGTGCACTGAGGAGTTAAAGGCTTTTGCAGACCTCAGTGCTTCACATGTTGTGGGTGCTTCCGCTTCAGATATGGGGACACCTGTCACCTCACCTCCACTGTAAGGAGAAGGAGAAAGTAGGGTGACTTTTGGGAGGTCACTTAAGAAGACAAAACTCCTCAGCTCCTGGGGCGGAGACTGGGAGTGGAAGATTTCATCGCTGCCCTTCTGCATCTGGAGGAACATCTCTGCTTCTCCCAGGGGCTGAAGCAAGTCTGGCTGAAGGCAGCAGGAATCTCTCCACATGCTTCTGCCACCAGTACTGATGTGCAGGTTTAAACACTTACTTTTATGCTCAGGAGCTTGACCAGAGGGCTTCACTGAAGCGTGCACACTCAGAGCAGGTGGAAATTGTCTCCAGGTTGGGGCTGCATGTGGGTGCTGGGCTGGCTCCTAGGTGAGGCTGATGACTAGCACTGGGTTAGCCCAGACCACTCCACCACAGCTGGGGAGATGCTGGTGCTGCAGCTGGTGAGGAATGAAATCCCCTGGATGAGTCCTACAAATTAAAACCCCTCAGGGTCACAGACGTAGACAAAAGCTGCAAGATAAATTTCTCTTAAATCGCTCACCCAGCAATTCCCTTGCAACCACATAAAAGTAATTTGCTTACCCGACCCAGCAACATACTCTGAACTAATCTCAGCATCAGGGGAAAAAACTGCTCTGAGTAACCAGGTCACATTTCTCGAGTGAAATCTAATGTGCTGTGGCACTCGGGCTTCTCCCTGACCTGCGCCTATGGCTTCCATGCTCAGTCTGGTGCATTTCACAGAACATTTGGTAATATCCCATCCCTGAGGTCATGTCAGGTTTTGAATGCAGCATCTGAATCGTGGATTCTTTCCAGAAAATGTAACTCAAATGGTGATTGCCTCTTGTTATTAAATTGGAAAGATTTGCTGTAGAAACTGGGTCTTGCCTGGGTGCTTCACGCTGATTGCACAGGGAAAAGGGTCTCAGAGAGAGATTGAGAGCTGGGTGAAGCACAAAACTGGGGCTTCCTCACCTTTCCTTAAGCTCAGGGGGTGCTCTGCACAGTGTGAATGTACACGAACACAAATTCAATCAGATGGAAGAGCTACTGCTACCTTACAGCACCCAAAACACAGGTAAAGCCGCAATGACCATCCCAACCCAGCTTTGCTCACAGCAGAACCCCGGAAAGCTGAAGGCATGAGGCAAGCAGCAGGAACATCGCTTTGTTTGGCTGTCTTGTGTCCTCCAGACTGGCTGTCCTGGTGCCCAGGGTGATGCTCTGCTCACTATCGCCCAAATATACAGTGCCTGTGTCCTACCCCTCCTGCAGAGCCACGGCTGAGCTCAGAGCGCGGGCACGTAAGCAAATACTGGCGGATGGGCCGGTAATGGCAAAACGATAATTCAATGATTTATCTCCACAGAGCTGCCCTGTGAACTGGGAAACTCCACCTTCATGTCGAGTTCATGCAACATGACAACAGGGTGCAAGAAAAGCTGGGTTTTAGCAAGGGGAACCTGCCCAAAACAGGCTCCCAATGTCGAGACACGTCCTGGGGAGCACTGTAGTGGTGTGGGGAATCTTATGATTTCAAAAGCCATGGAGGGAAGTTCAGATGACCCGTGAAAGTATTTTGAGTTAATCATGCACATACATGCATTTGTGTTGCCTCTATGTGCATATGCACAGAGGGCAGCAACTCGAAGCCCAGGCAGTGCCAAAAGTCGCAGGGAAGCCACACATTGTGACGTTTGGCTATTTGACTCAAATTCTAACGAATGGATTTAAAATTATCCCTCCTCAGCTACAATGAGGGGAACTTTAGTATAGAATTTAGCATTTCGATTGTTCCACAGCTGGAGAACACTGAACTTTCCAGATCACAGTAGAGATCTGGCAGAGGAAAGTAGGAGGCATGATTGGTGGCCAGCAGGTCAAGGGAGGTTCTTTTCCCCCCTCTACTCTGTGCTGGTGAGACCCACCTGGAATCCTTTGTCCAGCTCTGGAATCTTCAGCACAAGAGAGATAGGGACCTGTTGGGGTGAGGCCAGAGAAGGCCACGGAAATGCTCCAAGGGCTGGAACCCTCTGCTGGGAGGCCAGGCTGGGAGAGTCGGGCTTGTTCAGCCTGGAGGAGAGAAGGCTCCAGGGAGACCTTCTGGTAGCCTGTCAGTACTTAAAGGGGCCCGTCAGAAAGATGGGGACAGACTTTTTAGCAGAGGCTGTTTTAACAGGATAAGGGGTGATGGTTTTAAACTAAAAGAGAGGAAATTCAGACTAGATATAAGGAAGAAATTTTTTGTGCTGAGAGTGGTGAAACCCTGGCCCAGAGAGGTGGTAGATGCCCCATTCCTGGAAATGTTCAAGGCCAGATAGGATGGGGCTCTGAACAACCTGCTGTAGTTGGAGATGTCCCTGCTCTGTGCAGGGATTAGATGACCTTTAACGGTCCCTTCCAACATAAAACATTCTAGGATTTTTATGATTCTGTGATCCTGTGTTGTTATACCAGATAGCTCAACTTTAAAACCATGAAGTCTGGAAAGTACCAGCAGATGGTGATGATGCCTTTCCTGAGGCTCTGCTGGGCCCCGGCAGCACAGGCTCCCAGCTTTCTCCCTGGCTCACCTGCACACACTCACCAAGCGTGGTTTAAGGCTAAAAAGAATATAAAATGCTGAGATGTTTCAGGTCAGAGCATCTCTGACAAAACAAGGAACTCTCCTTTTCATATGCATATACTGCAGGACCCTGAGCAGTGCCAGGGAGAGAGATCACAGGAGAGACATCTGCAGGATTTGCTGTGTGAGAGGGAATGGGGACAGGGATGGGGATGGTGCGGCTCACGGCCTCCCTCCTGCACCCATCAGCCTTCATGTCAGCTTGGCCTCTCCTGTCGCCTCCAGAAGCACAGCCTGAAGGGCACGTTCACCCCGTGGCACAGGCTGGTACAGAAATACCAGAGGTTTATTGCTACCCTGGTCTTGGCATCGAGGGATGAGCTTGTTCCTGGGGCTGCAGATCTGGTGACTGAGCTGTGTGAGATCGTGGTGTTGGCAAAGTGCAGTTTCAGCCCAGAACATCTCCTTCAGCTGTGATGTAGGCAGTGGCTCTGGGGACAGAGCCAGGTCCAGCTGCAACATTGGTGGGAGCAGATCTGGCAATGTCCCCACTTTGCTGACCCTTTCTTGAGGGTCTCCAGGAAAGATGTCAAAGCCTGACAGATCCATCGATCCCCCTGTATCCTGCCTTGGGAGTAAATAAGCATTTTTGGACATGAAGTCCAGCAAGCTCCTGCTGACCTGGGACCCTGCAAGCTCTTACCAGGGGCACTCGAAATTGGCAGTGGGAACCCGGTGTGTCCTCATCAAGCTGTGTCTGCCCTACTTTCTGAGCTGAGTTTTGCATGCAATGATATGTCTGCATCAGGTCATCGTCCCAACCTCTTGACTCATCTTTTCCAAGCCAAGGCGTGATGCCAAGGATAACAGGTTGAGCATGGGAGACGACACCCGACACTTCTCGCTCTGGCGGCACTCCCAGTTGCCCCAGCCTTTGGCAATGGGGAAAGCCACCGGGCTGGAGCGGAGCACAGGCACGGCTGGCTCAGCAGGTTTGGTGCCACCAAGCCAGGTGGCCCCATGGGGCAATTCCTCTGAGAGCGCCATGCCTGGCAGCTCTCCTGGCACCGGCGAGTCTGGACAAGTTTGGTCCATCCAGCACAGTCATGGATTTAACTGAAGGGAGCAGCCAGGATTTGAGGCACAGAATCCTTTTTTCAGATGAAAACTCACGATAGCCACGCCATCGGTGGACATGAGTTCCTAGTGACATGGGCTCACAAAGCACAGCCGTGCCTGTCCAGCACAGCGCCCATCCCATTCCCCTTTCTTCTGGTATGACAAAGGTACTATCTAAAATTTATGTTCTCAAGCCATCGATGCTGCTATTTCAGCCCTAAGGATTTGCAGGCTAGGAAGCTTGCATGTTACTAGGCGTTTTTCCCCTCAGATATCTTGGTTGAATAAAAAGCTGTATGTCCTGTCGTTGCTCACATCTGCTCCACCACCTGGTCCCCGTCTTGGGGACCGTCCTGTGTCGCACAGGCCAGAAAACCTGTAATCTCCCACAGTTAACCAGAGTTTCACGTCCTTATTATCTTGTAGGGTTTGTCTGTCTTGTTCACATCCACTTGATGTCCCCAGCACCCCTGTGCTGGGGACATAGGGAATTAGGGAGGGGAGAGCAACTGAAGATTTAGCCTGGTTAGAAGCAAGACATTTTTTTACAATGAGGGTGGTGAAACACTGAACCAGGTTGCCCAGAGAGGTGGTAGAAGCCCCATTCCTGGAAACATTCCAGGTCATGTTGGATGGGCCTCTGAGCAATCTGTTCTGGTTGAAGATGTCCACGCTCAGTGCAGGGGGGGTTGGACTAGATGACCTTTAAAGGTCCCTTCTGACCCAAACCATTCTATGATTCTCTGATTCTCCTTTTGCTTGGGTCGCTTCACTACGCAGCCCAGGGCTGCTTTCGCATGGCATCCCCAGCCCATCTGACCACGGGGTGCTGCGATGGTAACCATGCTCTTCGCCACCACCCTGCTCTCCCCACCAGCCCAAATCTGACCAACACTGGGTCATAAATACTCTCCATGATAGGAAATAACCAGCCGTGGGATATAAACAGGAGAAAGCTGCCGTGCCTGCCAGCCCTGACGCTGGGTGGGATCACACCAAAGGAAGCCCCAAAAAACCCAGGGATGTATTAGATGCTCCATCTGTGCTGGCTCATTGCTGGCTTACTGGTTATACTGGGGAAAACCCTGACTGAAGGGGGAAGCATATGGGTCTGAGCGTGATGCAGGTGCTCCCGTCACTACAAACAACAGGCTCTGGAGATGCAAAGGTCACTCAGCGCAAAGAGAACTGGGAAAAGAAGAAAAGTAACACAAATCCAAATGGAAAAGTGTGTGGAAAAGGCAATGGTGAGCGTGAATAGGCCCAAAGCACGTTAGGCTACTGCCAAGAAAGCATGTCTGGTGTTTGTAGATAGGCTGGCCAGAGGCATGTTGGCTAGTCCAGCCAGCGCTAGCTCAGCTCCGTGGGCTGGAGGAAGGGAGATGATCCAACCCTGCAACACCAAACCTGTGGCTGCCTCACTGCAGGCTCTCGGAAAGCCGCTCGCTGAGGTGGGAACGGGCATTAGCTGCAGCGCAGCGGGGAGAAATGACTGGGGCCGCTAACTGGGAGGCATTTCAGAGCCCACAGATGGGCAACCACAAGGCTGGTGCGAGCCAGGAGGGTGGAATCCCCCCAACCACCTAAAACCCGGCACGTGGGAAAGCGGCCAAGTGGGGTCACCCCCCAGTCCCAGCAATGACTGCAAACACACCCAGAAAAAAGCAACCCGTGGACAGCCTTTTCGTCAATGCCTGCCTCAATCCCCAAAGATTCCTTTTTTTTTTTTATTTTCCCCCAAAAATAACTGGCGGCTCTGCCATGTACACTCACCGAAATCGTTTTTCTTTATTGCATATTGCCATCTTAGAAAATGTACAGTCTCATAACATTACACAGCATTTCCCACTAGCTAAGACTACAAACATCCTTGCACCTAACAGACTACCTTGGTCACTATGAAGCTAATAAGGTCCAAGACATATACTTCAGTTTACAAATTATTATGGATTTTTTTTTTCCTTTTTGGCATTATTAAAAAAAAAAAATCATCTTTAAAATACACACCCAAGAGAAAAGAGTGGCTACTTACACCAGCACCAATCTAAAAGTAGTTTTCGACAATGGCACATGGAATTACCTGCACACAGCCTTTGTATTTATTTATAGAGATATAATATTTTTTTCATTTTTCTTCTTCTACTTTTTTTGGAAAAAAACCCAAAGAAATGGCAAATGCAGCCCGATAATGAGGCTGTTGTAAAACAATTTTGAAAAAACCAAAGAGGTTTGGAAGGGCAAGAGGAAATCTGTCAGGAAAGGTCCTGATGTGGCACTGGGGTTGCAGAGGCAGGAGCCAGGGGGTGGGTGCTGGTGGCCGAGCCCCGCACCCAGGGACCCCGGGAGGCGATCGGCCTTTCCGACTCCCACCGCCTTTCAAATTAAATACGTGTGACCAACCATTCCTTAAACCATCATAGGCCAGACTTTTTTTTTTTTCTTTTTAAATCTTTTTCTTTCTCTTCGTTTTGTTTTTCATATTTGAAATTCCCCCCCACCCAAAGTCCATTCCCTCAATTGTATCAGCCCCATTTTTTTCAGCCATAAATAAAAAATATAAATAGAGGCACTTTAGTTAAGGAATAGTATTATCATTACCTTTTGTCTTTATTTCCCCCTCCTTCTTAAAGCAAAGTGCTTAACTCCACCTTTGAACATAATCTGCAGGTTTTGCAGCTGCTTGGATATGAGGTGCTGGACATTTTTTTTGCGCTTACCTGCTTTATTTATTACTGCTTTAAATGCTACTCGGAAAGTCTTTTTTTTTTTTTTTTTTTTTTTNTTCAGGATCACTTGCCTCCTTTTTCTTTTTCTTCTTTTTTTTTTTTTTAAATCTACAGTGCGTCAAAAGTTGCAATGAAGAAAAGAACAAAACGGTAAAACCACAGCTCTTGACAACTCTGGTTAGAGAGATTTCACAGCTTTCACTCAGCACGCAGACCCGGCGGCCTTCAGGTGCTTAGAACCTTTTTTTTTTAATATATACAAATTAGTTTAAACAGCACTTTTGCTATACAGTACATAAAGTTAACTGACATCCCATACCCCACCAGTAATACCGATTATTTGACAAAAAAAAAACCCCAAACCAACCTTATTTCAAATAGTGTTAATATCTAGTGCAACAGGGACAAACTCATCTCTCCACAGGAAAAAGAACAAACAAACAAACAAAAAAAAAGGATCACAAAAGTATTGGTGGTATAAAAAGGTTTTGTTTTGTTTTCTTAAAAAACACACCGCAAATAAATAAAAGTAAAAAGTAACAGTCCTCTATATACTCAGCATAATTTAAGAATAGAAATGTTAATATGTTAATGGTGGTTACTTTTTATTCTCCAATTCTTAATTTTCTAAACCATTAAATTCTTACTCCCTGAGAGCTTTTAATTACTTTTATTATGTTTTTTTTTTGTTTTTTTGTCTTTTTTTTTGGACTGACATTTGACAGGTAGTTCTGCTTACAAATCTGCAATGACAACAAACAGTAAACCAGTCGACAAAGGACCTGGCTAAGAGACGAGCGTTTCTTGGCATCGCTGCTTCTATGTGTCCGATAAAGAAAAGAGGAAAGAAGGTGGGTGAAAGTCGGGGGGGTTTTGCACCAGCCCCTCTGTGTCTCAGAGACCTTGGGTCCTGACCCACCTTTACAGAGGATACAGTTTGTCCCATTGAACAGAAAGCAAGAATAAAAATTACAACGCAAAAATTTATGCTCTTCGTCTCCTCCGAGAACCGACCTTTCCCACCGTCCTGGGCCAGACAATGTTATAAAAGTATAAATATATCTGTGCGGCGTTTGAGCGGTAAGCACTTTGGGGTGGACTTTTTCCTTTAGCAAGGTGGCGGCAAGAGGAAAAAGAGCGTTTCCCAAGGACGAAGGGAAGAGCATCGCTGGGAGCGCCCGTGGCGCCGAGCTCGAGAACCAGCGTGAAAGCACGGATCTGCCGGTTGTTTGGAATAATCGCAACGAGAAAAAAAGCCCACAACCAACGGATTAAAGTTCAGTCAACTTTGTTTTTTTTTCTCCTCTTCTTTAAACTGCTCGGCTCGTGTGCAAGGCAGTGTCCCCTGCCAATGACCCGGGGGATCCGAGCAGGGGAGCGGTTGGGAGCGGCTTCCCATTGCCTTTGGGGACCATGAGGACCGCCAGCGTCTTGGGGTTGGGTCCTGTCTTGCTCCGCGGACGCGGCATTGTGCTTGTACATGGGGAGAACTACTTTTCGGAGTGGGTCGGAGGGGAGGAGGCAGCGCTGGCACCCATCAAGATGGGCAGCCCACGCACCTCCATCCGTGCCCACGGCCCGACTATATACACAGTATATACACACACACACTCGCTCGCGGGGGAGAAAGAGCGTGCCACTGTTTCGCTTGGAATCGCAAGGCAGTATAATGGGAATGACCCACCCCCTCCAGCCACTTCAAAAAGACTAACCCGTGTAGTTTTTGCTGGGTTTTGTTGTCGCCGTTGTTTATTTTTCAGAAGTTGAGCTTAGTGATGGGCCTCTCGCGGCCGCTGTCGGCCAGCTGGTTGGCGATGCGCTTGCGGTTGCGCTTCAGTTTGGAGAGGTCTTTGTCAAAGACTTCGCCTGAGCGCAGGGCTGAGACAAGGTCGTCGAACTCGCCGCCTTCCTCTCCGCTCTCCTTGGCCTTCCTCGCCTTGCGCTCCCGCTCCCGCTCCCGCTGCTCCTTCAGCTACATGCCATGGCAGGGGAGGAAAGGAGACATCTCACTCACATGCAGGTGGTTGTAGGGGGCCCAACATGCACACAGTGACCCCCAAACTCATGAAACAAGAGCAGTTTCCCACCCCAATGCTTAGCATGTGAGAGCTGGGCAGGGTTATTGATAGAACCTGTGGGCTGAGGTCCACAGCCCAATGGCTGCTGCTGGTGGATCACAGCAGCCCACAGGCAGCACCAGCTCTGCTGCACATTTTAGCTCCACGGTCTCACCAACCCAAGGTTAGCAGTTAATTAAGCAGTCAACAGTGGAAACCCTGTGGGTCTAGGAGCACAGACACTCCCTGACCAGCCTTCCATGCTCTGTGTGCCACCATGGCCACCACGGGGACAGCACGGCACAGCTGCCTTCCCCAGGTGCCCCAGGGGTGCTGCTGGACTCGCCGGTGCCCGCTCACCTGCGCCTCCATGCGTGCCCGGCGTTCCTCCTCCTCTTTCCTCCTTCTCATGTTCTCATTCTCCTGCTTGGCCTCTGTCACAGCTTGAAGGAACTGGTCGAAGATGCCAAAGAACTCATCAGGTTGCATTTTGTCCGTGTCTTCTCCAAAGTGCTTCACAGCCTTGGAAAACTGGGAGAGAGAAGACAAGGGGTCTGTCAGTCTTGGAGATAACCATCGCACTGGCAAAATCACCAACGCGGAGCCTTCGATCTGATAGAGCAGAGAGAAACGATTCCAGCGGCCATGGCAGAGAGCAGGGCTCTGCTTCAGCAAGCCTTGACTTAAACATGAAATAAATCATCTGATGTTTTACCTGGTGCCCTGTGAGAGCCGACCTGGATCACTCCCGAGCCCCCTCTCCCCTGCTTGCCTCTGGCTCTGCAGAGCCTCCCCCCACCCCAGCCTCACTTTATTAACTAAGCAGCAGTAAAAACAAGGAAGCAAAATATTGTGGGACCGAAGACCGAAGACATAAAACTAATAGTAAACACGGCAGGGGAAGGGAAACTCGCACTTTTAAGTTTTTCTTTGAAGTATTTTTGGGGTATTATTTATCACTGCCACATGCTCTGCTATTGAAACCAAATGTGTTGGTGAAACTTCTAAAAGACATTTTTATCCAGGCTCAGGCACAGCCCTGGGTAGGGAAATAGGGAGTTTTCCGGCCTTCCGTGCTGTTTGCACACCACGAACGTAAGGGAGTCGAACGAGGCCGTCGCAAAGGGTCAGGACAGGACATCCAGGATCTGCAGTGCGTGCCAGTCCCCTGGGAGCCCGCGAATCGTCCTTGGGATTGACAGCCTTTGTTCTCACTTCCAGTTTGAAGGAGGCTCTTTGTGCACAGAAAGTTTGTTAAAATGGTGATGGCGCATTCTGGAGATAAGGGCGCTCGAAAGAAAAGCGCAACAAAATCAAAGCACAAACAGATTTATTAGTTGCTTTGATTTTGCCGGGTAGACCGTGAGGAACATTTTTAAAGCCTGCCTGTATGATTTAGTTTCATTTGCAGGGGTGCCCCAGGCTCTTCAAAAGACATTTAGGGCATTTTTATTTCTTTGTTTACTTAAGAGACTTAGCACTTCAAGATGCAGGGAGGAATCCAAGAGGTGCCACTATATGTGTCAAAATAATGGAGGTTATTCTTGTTGATTCTCATCAAGATAAGTAAATTCTCTGCCATGTTACAGGCGATTCTGATGGGGGAGGAAAGGCTGAAAATGTTATCCTCACAGGATATAAAGTTTATAAAACAAGGATGTTTCTGCTTTCCTAAGAGAAAGTAGTAACATCATTTGAATCTGGATGTGTGTTTGAAAAGCAAATCCATTCTATCCAACAACCATGGGAACAGATGTACATTGCTTCAGAATGGACACAGGGGACCAAGACTAGACCTTCTCCTCCAGCTCCAGCCACATCAGCAGAAGATGATACAGTTTACAGAGCATTTGTCACCATCTCCAGAGTCCTAACTCACTCCAGGGAAGATCTGCCAGGTTACCATCAACCAACGGGCGGCCTGGGTCAGCACAGGCAGATGGTCTGAGGGACGGTGCCAACTGCACATTGGTACAAGCAGGGAGAAGGAGGTGGTGACGCTTGGTAACTTCTGTCTTTGGAGAGGTAGCTCATGCAGTGGGACAAGGACGGGATCTCTAAACCAGCCTGTGCTGGATTTTCACCCTGCCACTTCAATCAAGATAAAGGCCAGGGAGGAGATACTGGGTAACTGGTTTTGGAGGAAATGCAAACCAGCTGTGTGCCCCTTTGCTGACAGAGGGGAAGCAAAAGGTGCTTGGGAATAGCAGATGTCAGCCAACGGCCACCTCTTTGCTGTGATTTAAATCAGTCTGGTAGGGAGAAAAGGACATTGTGGCAAGAGGCCATTGCACGTGGCTGCAAAGCACTCACTGAGGTGCTACTCTGAGGAAGGTGGGCCTTTTAAGTAGCTTCTCTAACCAGGTCTGAAGTTGACGTCAACTCATGTCACTGAGCTCCTCTACCTCTCTGGAGAGAAGACCAGACTGAAGTTACGCATTGGATGGTATGTGAGGTCATTGGGACAGCCTAGGTTGTCTCTGATATCAACTTCTGGGTGAGTTCATGTCCAACATGGTTGCATTTTTTTTCTCCTCTTCCATCAAAACCAGACAGAACAGCCTGCTTTTTTGCCACCTTCAGCCCTCATCGGCCATGAAGCTCCAGCTGCCACCGCTTAACTCTAAAGCCACCAAAACTGGGATATTTCTACTTCAAGACACAGAAAGCAAAGTAAGCCCTTTAGGCTGAGTGAAAGCTCTTCACCAAAACTCAGATCCTCATAAATGATCTATCACCTCCTCCCCTGACGGATACAACTTTCCCATGGCTATCCCCTGCCTTGCACTTCCAAAAGATAGACATGAATCTCATGACTTTCTAGAGCACACCTTGCATCCCAGAAGCAGTCTGTTGGCCTAACTTGTGATCCCCTGGCATGTTGAGTTGTGGAGCAGGAAAAAGGCCCTGACAGGGCCCCAGACAGGGATGTACCCACTCACTCACTCCAAACAAACCATGAAGAGCAGCCCAGCAACTTTCTCATGTCAGGCTGTCAGCAAGACACTCGTGTGATCTCATAGGGGAGGTATCTGAGATATTAACACACAGCACATGCTTTGGACAGGCCAGGACCATCCCTCCTCTGTTGGTTGGAGGAAAGGCTGAAACACTGCCCAGATCTCAAGGATGTTGGTGACCTTACCAGCTCTTTTGCTTCCATCAGAAGATCTTCGACATCTGAGAAGCTGAAGCTGGCTAATGTGATGAACTGGCTGACGACAGACACAAACTTGTCACCAGTCTGCTGAACCTGAGACTTCTGGAAGTCCAGTTCCTTTGGGAATAATAAAAAAAAAAAAAAGTAAATCTGGTCAGGCCCTGGCTGATGAGGGACACAAATACCATTGGCCTCTGGTAGTGCTGCCGGGTGTGTGCCTACATCAGTGACACGGGCACCAGATGCACTGCCACCGTTGCTCCCTCCACCATCCACGGGACCACAGATGACCCCCTTTTACACTATCACACCTGCAGGACATTTAGAAGGCCAAATGCTGTGGGAGAGATGGTGGAACCAGCAAGACAGTGAGTCCTTCGGAATACCTCCACCATTTCATCACCACTCCAGCCGGGTTGCAGAAGAGCTCCCCAGCCTGAGCCCCAGCCCTCTGCTGTTTTACAGCCAAAGGGAGAGCCCTCAGTACATCACAGGCCCTCCACGGACATCATCACTAGCCTTATTCAGTCTCCCTTGGCATTTTAAATATAAACCACGCACGTGCCTGACTACACACGGTAACTTCGGTGCCAAAACAGCCCTAAGAGGACGGGCGCACGTGCAGGGCAGGAAGGAAAGATAAACTGATCTCCAGGATGTAAAAGCAGCTTCGCTGGGAGCTCCCTCGCCTGCCTCCCTAAGGAGGGGATGCCGTGGTGCTCAAAACCAGGTTGGACTAGATCTGATTTAAATAATACTTACAGTCTCCACCGCTCTCAGGCCGCTCCTCAGAGTGTTTATTTCTTTCTCCAGCTCGGTCATGCTGTTGGAAATGGTAGGACGTTAATTTTCAGCCTTCCCCAGCAAATTCTACAGCGCTATGAAAATTCAGCCGTGTTTTTCTACTGGAAAATACCCCTGTGCTTCACACATTGCCTCCTGTTTGCAGAGCAGCGTGTCTCGAGCGGCACATTGGGCTGGCAGCCTCTAAGGTAGGACAGCTGCCTATCTCAAAGCGGCCACAGTTGCTTGTTTTAGAGCAAAGCACTTTTCTGTATTTTTAATCAAGGGGACTCTGCAGGTTTAGCAAGCTCAGCAGCCTCCAGACCTCTCTGAGCGAAAGGAGAGCTCAGGAGAGCGCTTCGCTGGGCAGAGATTTCTCTTCCCCTCTCGAGCACCAGCAGAGGACAGGCTTGTTGTCCCAGCGCACAGTGAATAGTTTTTCAGGGTACCATGGTTAGGTGAATACCACGCAAAGCATCCTTCCTAGCAGCTTTCATAAAGGGAGACAACCCAAATATAGAGAAATAAAAATAAATCATCACGTCTGGCGCTGACTTTGTTTACACAAGGCTCAAGCCCCCGATGAGCTTTGAGTTCAAGTGCTTACGGGTTTCTACCACTACATGTGAGGGGAAGCTTTCTCACAAAGACTCGATGACCACAGGCTTGATGTCTTTCCAGGGGTGTCTGTCCTACGGCTGGGGTCCCTGGAAATGCTGACGTTGGGTCATGGGGCATGCGTTCCTGGCAGGTTTAGTCTGGGAAAATGCAGTTTTGGGAGCTCTGTGCTCCAGCAGTTCATTACTAGCAGTGGGATTGACAGAGGCGGCAATTTTACTTCACAGCTGCAGGGCTGGGGGGAGTTTAGGGTTTTCCAGAGCTTTGGAAACTTTTTGGTTTCACTCTAGACTGGATCAAACCCAAGTATTACATACGGTGTCCAGTTTAAAGCAAAATGATAAAGCTTAGAGGGGGGGAAAAAAGAATCTCTAGGCAGACATTTTCTTTCCCATACATGTATCTGTACAACAGCTGCAGATACACGAGGATGAGAAAGGCGGAGCCTCCACTGGCAAGGAGCGTGCCCTGCTCAACCACGTTCTCAGCCGATGCCTGCGAGCGCAGCCGCTACACAATCCTCCTCACACACCAAGATTTGTCCTGTCACGCTGTTTAATCCCCATGGCTAACCCTTATTTCACATTTTAAATGCAAAGATGCTTGCTTTGCACCGTTACAGATCTCCCGTGGGGAAGCCACTCTTGCTACAAGAGCACTTTGAAACTTGAAAGATCCTTGAGCTGCTGTAAAGTTCATGTGTATTTGCCGTCCCCTCTCTCAAAAGGTGCAATTTCAGGCTCTTTTCATGTCCTTGGCTAACACGAGCGGGTGCTGACTGCAGAAAAATGTGTGATCTTTGCTGCTCAGGTCCCCAAAGCAGCAAAGCCCGTAAGCTCACGCTGAACTTTAAAACCGAAAACAGAGCCTCATTGATTTCAGAGGGACTTCGGCACATACTTGAGGGCTTTGCAGAGCAACAGCAGATTCCTCCTGCGCTTAGAAGTTCAGCCTGCGTTTCAGGGCTTTGTCGATCGGGGGCCTCCGCAAGCGAAGAGACAGCGAAAGAAAGAGACAGTTCGCCAGGAGGTGGGAAGGGTTTAAAAGCTCGTTCCAAACACCAGAAGCTCCACGTTGGTGGTGAAATGAGGGCCAGGCAGGACCCGGGGGCAGGTGAGCCCCTCGCACTGCTGCCTGGTCCTGCCCGCGCTGCAGGCAAAGCCTCCCCACCACATGCAGATAAACAGCCGCCCTTTATCTGCAGCCACACCGCAACCGCTTCCTCCCGGATTACTTAACGTACCATTAGAAATTAATTAAATGCTTCTGCGGTGAGATAACAACAGGAAACGGCTGCTCCAAGCAGCTCTCCGCCCTCGCGGTTGGAGGTTCGGAGGCTCACGGCCCTTTGGCTGCAAGGGCTGAGATTTAAAGCCACCAGGTGATGTTTGCTCCTGCCTCTGAGGTACTCTCAGGCCAGCGTGGCCACAGCACAGGGCCCAGCCTGGCGGCCAGGATCTGGCAGGGATGGGTCACGTGAGGGAAGTGCTCCCGGCACTCCCTAAGCACCACCTAAATCCCTGTTTGCTTACTTGACTTTGGCTGCCTGTGGGATGTCTCGCAGCTCCTCGTGCAGGCGGAGCACTTTGGGATACTTCTTTTCAACGATAGTGATGAGATAGTGCAGAAGAGTGATGTTCCTAGGAGAGAGGAGTGGCGACGTCAGTGTGGCAGCACCATAGGGAGCCGAGAGCTCCGTGGAAAATCCTGGTTAAATCCCAACCCTGCTAACAAACAACGTCACGATTTCTGCTCCCTACGTGTCTGGGAACATGGGATGAGTCTGTCCCATGCACAGCCGCAGTGCAGAGCAGCCTGGTCCCTGCAAGCAAGGACTCCACAGGAGGGAGTCAGGGGAGGTGACTTGAGCATCACCACTCCCATCCTCCATTCTCTCTGGTGATGGGTGAGCCCACACAGGTTTGAGACCTGACGCAGCTCCTCTCGCTCTATGCATGGAGCTCAGCAGGGGCGAGTGACCAGGTGATAGTTCTAGCAGCTTGAGGGGGCTGCAGAGGTATTCCCGTGGAGAGGAGCGCCTGAGATCCCTCTGACCACTGCATCAAAGCACAATGGCTCTTGGCTTCTCAATGGGGGAAAAAAGCATTTAGAGGATGATCCTCCTAATCAGCCTTGGCTGCTCTTTATCCAGCCCAGGAAGGAAAGCCCCCATCAATCCCTGTGCTGATCTGCAGCTTGGCTTCCTTCAAAATCTGTCCTGCCCCTAAAAAGGCGGCTTGCATCACAGGGCAGCAGAAGGGAAAGGACTGCTCCCACCTACCCATGTCCCAGAGACAATGCTAACAGCCTTTCTGTCCCCTCAGCATCCCTGGGGCCTAAGCACGCTACTGAGGACAAGGGCTGCTCACTTGTCAATGCTGGACTTGGTGTCTGCAATCTTGTTGAGGCTGGAGATCTTAAACCCGAAGGCATTGCCCCTCTGGCCCTTGTTCATGTAGTTCCCGAAGGCCAGGACCACCTCCAGCAGCTGCTGGAGGCTGCTGCTCTGCAGCACCGCCTTGGAGCCCGCGCGGATGGCTGAAAGCAGAGAGGTGAGGGACATTAACCCCTGCCACAACCGCACACCGGTCCCCTTTCCTTGTAGCAACCCATCCCATGGCCAAAGAGTGACCACCAGCTCCCTCTCTTCCCCTGTGTCACTGCAACATCCACGCAGACCAGGCTCGCCCCGGCACGGAGGGATGCCCTTCCTACGAGCCCCTTAATTGGTCTGGTCACTTGCCTTCCACTTTGGGTTTGACTTCTGCAACTCTTTCTGCAAACTTCTTCTTGAAGTAGAGGGACTGCAGCCTTTGCTGATAGTGGTTTATCCTGGAAAACATGAGAGGTGCAGGTTGAGCTTTGCTTGCTCCAGGCAGAGCTCAGTTGCTCTGCTACTCACAGCTGTGCTTACAAAGCACTCTTGAGCCACCGTGATTAAAAAATAATGACTGCATTTCTCCCTGAAACTGTGCTGGGATGGGAAAAAAAAAAAAGACAACTGAAGCTACAGCTGTCCTGGGGTGGACCCAGGTGGGCTCTTAAGCACATGCTTACGCCGATCTTTAATTCAGCTGGTTCAACAAGTGCATTTTTACACCCTATTGCTATGAACAAACAGTTCTTTTACAACCACTCCTTAGCAAAGATGGTGATGAGGTCTGGGCTCCCAGTAGTTTGTGATGAGCTGCAGCTGGACACAGGCACATCAACTACTAGTGCTAATGAAACTGGATCTTCAGAACTTGCTGGTGCAGGGCCAGAGGGCCACAAAAAAAGATCCGAGGGGTGGAACTCCTCTGCTGTGAAGAAAGGCTGAGACTCGGGGTTGTTCAGCCTCAAGAAGAGAAGGCTCCAGGGAGAACATAATGCAGGCTTTCAGTGCTTAAAGGGGGCCTGTCAGAAACACTGGAACAGACTTTTTAGCAGGACCTGTCGCAACAGGACAAGGGGTAACGGTTTAAAGCTAAAAGAAGGGAGATCCAGACCCAAAATATTCTATGATTCTATGATCTTCAAAATTATGACCTTGTCTGGAAAGCCACCAGCACAGCCCAGTCCAGCCCTTTCCTAGTCAATTTAGGTACAGCTCTGCTCCTGTCAGTTGTATTTAGGCTGAACAAGGTCTCACTCGTACACAAATAGCAGTCTGATCTGAGTCATTTGGACCAAGGACCCATGGGAGATGTGCTTACAGACGAGGCCATGGGCTCTGCTGCCCTTGTACTAATCAGAAGTGACAAAGACATCACACTCAGTTACAGACCACAGGGCAAATTAAAAACCCATGCTGGAAATCAAGGAAAATATAAGCACGTTGTGCTTTCCAAACGATGGAGGCACAGGAGCAACACTTGGGCAAGAGGCTGTGAAGAAGAAAGATGACCAGTGATAGGAAAAGATAATTCTGAGCATCTTCCAGCCTCGAGGGCTAAGGTCTGAACTTCACAGCTCTGTCCTGCCTGCCTTTGATGCTCAGCAACTACACGGTGCATCACCCTGGTGTTCATCGACGCGTTTCTCAGTGAGGACAGGAGAGTTTCTATTTTTGATCTCCCAGTGAGATCCCAGATTGTAAAACTCACTGACTTTGCAAAGAAGTGACTTGCTTGAAGTTCAGCTAAGAAATTCAAAGAGCTCAGTACTCAGCTGGATTTAAATAAGGAGCTTCAAGATTTTAAAGCAGCCCCTCTAGAGGATGTGCACGCAAAAGATAAGGTTATTCATCCCTGAAGACTTCTAAGCCTTAAACGATTGCTACCAGGAGCAGGAAGAAATGACATTTCCTCTCCATCGCATATATTCTCAGGAGCCCCAAGGACGAGTCATTCCTGAGATGAGGAGTGGGACTCATCTGCAGAACAGGGAAACATTTACATATATCGGTCTGGAGTATTCACTAGGATATGTTCTCGTGAAGGGGAAAGGAGCACCGTGTTGTCATTCAAACAGAACTTCCCACCTGGGCCACGATGCAGACGATGCAGGCTTGTGCAGAGTTGTGCCAAACCGAGTTCTTCTCCCCCGAATGAGAGGGAAGATATGTCAGGATGTGACCTGGAAAGTCAATCCCTCTCTCCAGAGGATCCATCTCCCCATCCCTCCCTCCTGCTCTGTCCAGTTGCTGCTTGGCTGGGACACACAACTCTAAACAGAGCATCATGAACAATCCTTGTGGGTGGGAGCACCTTGTTTGCTCTCCCATCCATTTAGCCCACTCATTTCATGATGGAAGAAACATTAAAGCAGGGCTTATCTTCCAGCCAGGCTTCATGAAACAGCCACCTCGCCACCGGCCCAGGCAGCCACTGGCCAAAACACGTGCTCCCTGGGCCACCAACCTGCTCATTTCGAAGAGGAACCGGTCAGCCTTGGCCATACGGTCCAGCTCGTGCTTATGCTCTTCCAGCAGGTCAATGTCACCCTTTTCAGGAACAAACTTCAGGAGCTAAAGAAAGGAAAGCACACTGGTGAACAGGAAGTTTTTCAGGATCAAAACAGTGATTTATTTGCTTGAACCTACTACCTTTTCAGCATGTACAGAGAGTGACCCCAAGGCACCCGTGAAATAGGTGTTATCACTGTCCCTGTGACCTTCCTCCTATTACTCCATCATATTATCATCTCTTATTTCTGCCCTGCCACCATTTTGGTTTCACAACCGGTGTACTACATCTGCTCCAAGGAGGTTCTGACATCAGCTCTGCCACGGGAGATGTCAGGGACTCCCATTTGCTGCAACTCTGCTATTTGCAGATGGAGGTTTTGTGCAACGAACCCTCCCATGTCTCTGCTGAAAGTGCAATTGCCAGCTCAGCTTTAAGGAGAGGTGAATAAAATGCTTCCAAAGGGATTCAGAGGGGGTGAAAAATGGTATTCCCTTTTTGAGGGCTGCACAAACATTGAACAAGCTTTTAAAAATAAAACCCCAAGAGAGAATGAACTTTAAACTGGGCAACTGGCTGAGTCTCAGGGTCCCAGGGCAGACCCAGACCCAGGCATGACATGTGGAGGCCGATGTTATGACCGAGCTGCCTTCCTGTCGTTCCGGCCCACTTGGGTGTTTTTTCAACATGCAGTTGGTAAATAATCTGGGGCCCCAACACACTTCTCAAAACCACATTTGGTCCTGAGCGCCATGCATGGGGTGGTCTCAGCATGAGGCAACCATGGAGGCGCAGGAGACACGTCGCCCACCTGCTCCAGCATGTCTTTCGGGAGGTCCTCCTGCTCGTCCATCGTCAAAATCGCTCGTTTGATCTCCTCATTCGAAAGCTTCAGCCTGGGAGGTGGAGGGGGAAGGAGAGTTATTCCCAGCCCAGCAATCGGACAAGGTTCAGGAGCAGTTCCTTACACACCCATGCAACGTGAACAGCTTAACTCCAGGCCAGCAGCACCATCGCAAACAGCACTATACAGTGTTATGTTGAAGGACGTGTGAGAGATGTGGTAGGACTGTGCTCTGCCAAGGCACAGCACAGAGCAGCCCCGGCCCTGCTGCAAACCGGGGGGTCAAACTCCACTGGTGAATTCCCTCTCTCTGCCTCCCCCACCTCTCCCAGCTGCCTTTGCTTGGAAGAAAGAGAAAGAAATCCAAAATTTGGGGAAATGGATGCTGAGCATCCCAAGAAACCCATAAGGTATTTTTTTGCGGAGTGAGGACTCAACGTGCTTTGAAGTGCAACTGGTTGGAAACCAGCCCACCCCTCGCCTTTTTATTCCTTCATTTCATGTAAAAGGAATTGAAGATGAAGCCTCAGATTGGAGATTTCTCAAAACACAGACCATTGTATCCCAGTAAGCAACAACGGGTTGGTCTCCCCTCAGCAGCCTGTATGGAGCTGAGGCAAGAGGTGGATAGAACAACACCCTCAGCTCCTCCTGGCCTAGAGCAGCCATTAATTATAATTTAACACATCTGCAGCACTCCCCGTGACCTCTCCCTGCAATGCCTTCGGTGGCAAAACCACACATATTTTTCTTCACGTTTTTGCATTGCGGTTGATAAAATAATCTAAATGCAAAAGAGGGAAACCCCAGAAACTCCAGCAACTCGGTCTGCCAATACCCTCTCCCTTGCCCAGCTTGCAGGGATGGTTAAAGACACTGCGATAGATACAGTTTAAAAAAAAAATAAAATAAATCAATCCCCTGTACTTGCATGCAGGGAAAAGTTGCACCGTTGAAAAGATCCATTTGTGGGCTTTAGGGAAACCCACTGCCCCAGTCTCAGTGATCAGTGCTGCCAAAGGATGTTGAAACACTAGATGTAGCTCAAAAGAATGAGCTGAAACCAGAAACACATCCTGTGGCAGGATTTGAGCCCTTGCATCAACCTGATCAGCAGGTGAAAAAGAAGATAGGGAGCTGACTTGATCACTCCCAATAACTGAGGAGAGTATTTTTCACCCTCGCATTTCTTCAGGGAGCAGCCTGAGACTGTAGAGCTGGCTTTTGGAAGCTGAAGCAGGAAGGGTGCTGGTCTCTATGATCAGGGTAGCAAGAGCTTGGTTTAGCTTGAAATCTTTTGCTCAAGACCTGAAGTGAAGGATTAGCTTTATCCAGGCTGGTGGATCTTAACAGTCCTGGCAAGTAAAAATTTGCACCTCATGAGCTCGTGTTTCTCATCCTGTACACAGTCCTCTCTCACCTCCTGCTTGAGGGAGAGGGTTTGTTAAAAGAGGAGTGAGTTAAAACCTCACTTCGGCCAGGGAGGGAAGCACAAAGGTTGCACTGAGCAGCAGCCAGAACAAGTACTATGGTTGTTCCACAAGGAACAAACCCAGGATCCATGGAAAATGTCCCCTCTGATGCTTGTAGCGATGAGCAGCCATGTCCTGGGGACACTCTACCTGTACAAGAGCAGTGGCCAGGATGGTCACAACCCGAGGTGGGATATGAAGCAGTAGAAGGACTCCTTTATAGACCCAAGCAGCGACATGGAAGTGCAGACCACCAACAAATGTCACATCAGTCCCCATTCCGGTGAAAAGCAGATGTTGGCTGGGTTTGGACATTCGGGGGATCCCTGGGAGGCAAAAATGCTCCCAGAAGAAGGCAGCAGGTAGACAGCTACTCTTTGTCCACAGACAAAGTGAATATCTAAAGCACACACTTTCCACTGTGACCATTTCCAGGAGGATGGTGAAAGACGAGGGTGACTTTTGTAAGCCCTGCTCATGAAAAGCAAAGTCAGTAACAGAATTTTTTTTTATTTTTTTTTGAAAAAAAAAAAAAAAAGAGGCCAAAAAGACTTTTCTCAGGAATCATCAAAACCCAGTGCCAAGAACAAGAGCCTGCCCCGGCATCGGCAGAGAGCAAGCTCGGGGCGCCAGAAGAAAACAGCTTCTCAGACAACTTGATGGGAAAGGGGCCAGTGAAAGCTAGAAGCTTATCTATAACCACAATAATTATCATTGTTGGCAGCAGCTGTCGAACGCGAGCCGTCTGAGAGGAACGGGGTCACAGGACTTGCTGTCATAGGGATTTAAAGCCGGCAGCCCGCCGATGAGAAGTGACAGCTCGCCAGCCTGACAAGCGCGGGGCCGTTTTGCGCGGCTTTTGTAGAGTCCCGCGGAGGACGTAATAAGTGTGAAGGGGAAAAACGAATTCCACTGGGAAAGGGACGCGCCCTCCTGAAAAGCCATATTCACTTGAGAAAAATGCTCCACGCCACGAGGAGAGGAATCAAACGAGCCATTCACCGCCAGCGCAGGCAGAAAGCGATGGAACAAGGGCTCGATTTGCATCTCACCCAATGCAGTGCTAAAAATACCCACACGTACAGAGGGAGCAAAAGCAAGGACACGGTGGGTTCAGGGAGGAAGACTCGATAATGCACTGACATCGGCAAAGCATTCTCCAAAAAAAAAAAAAAAAAAAAAAAAACAAGTGTTAAAAATATTCTTGTGCTGCATTACAAGCCGGAGGAAAATCCAGTGATCTCACTGCGCAGTAATTTCTCCCAAAGCAAGGGAAACAGGCGAAAAAATAAATCTACAGAGAGAGATAAAGTATCTCACTGGCCGTAATCTTTCCACGCTGCAAGCCAGACAATGCCTGGTAAGCTTACAAATGTCTGGGCTAAATCAGGGGCCAAGCTTGCAGGTCCTTTCGCATGTGAAAGTCTGTTGGTCCCCGCGGTGGCCGCGTAAGCGAAGCAGGAGAACAGCAGCCCTGCTGCAGGGAGCCACCCTGCGGGACCAGTCCTTTTGCAACACTGGGACCAGGGACCCGCCACTCTGCCCAGCTTAGGGATGTGCAGCTGGAGCAGGCTGAGATGAAAGTGTTTGCCCACGGTCACATAGACTCTGCTGGAGATGCAGGGGCTGGGCCTGAGCCCACCAACAGAGTGCCTGGGCTTCATCGCATCATTCATGTGTTAGGATGCTGGGCATCAAGAGTAAATCGCCCACATGGATTTTGGAGAGAGAAAGTCAATTGTGGTCCCTTGCAGAAATGGAGGAAGGGGGAGATTTGGCTGCTGCTGCAGTGTTAAAGATATGCCCTGCCCCAGCTGGCCCTTCCACTCGTGAGTCCCTGGGAGCACCATGAGATGAACCTCAAAGCACCTCCAAAACAGCATCTGGCACAAGTCGCTGCTCCCCCAGAGCAGCTCATCCCGGCAGGACCCTGATGCTATGGGATGTGTGCGGGAAAAGCTTTATGAAAGGCCTGGGGACCATCCTGCAGGGCAGGCCCGATCCCACTTCTCCTCTCAGAAATGACTGAAAGAGGAGGGCAGACAGGCAGTGGCCTCTGTGTTGCCCTTTTCGTGGGATTAATTACCGGCAACTTGTTTCCAGCTATCTCTTTCTTGGAAGAGAAAGGTTTGCTGGTGAGATGAAATTAAGACGTTTACTCAGTAAGACACTCAAGATGCACCAAGGGAGGTTTAGGCTGGCCATTAGGAAAATTTTTTTTCTCTGAGAGGGCTGTCAAGCATTGGAACAAGCTGCCCAGGGAGGTGGTTGAGTCACCATCCCTGGATGTGTTTAAAAGTTGTGTAGATGAGGTGCTTAGGGATTTGGTTTAGGGGTGATAAAGATACACTCAGCCTAACTAAGCCAGGGAGCAGCCCAGCCAGTGCCCCAAAGCCCATCGCTTTACTTGCTAATAGCCGGCTGTCGTAGACGTGCTCATTTTCCTGCTGCTTTAAACTCCACTTTCATCATCATCCCTTTTATCTGGACTGCTCGGAAGTACAAAAATCCCCAGAAGCAACCCAGAGCAGAAACAGCCATAAACACAGCAATTTTACCACCGAACGCTGCAGCTCACGGCTCGCTGCACTCATCGGTCCCGCCGCCTGCGGAACACCTCCGGGAGAGCTTGAAGAAGTACCAGGGACCGCGATTTACCCACCCAGAGGGTTGGGGTTTTTTGCAGGCATCAGCCTCTGCGTGCTTTCCAGGGAAGGAAATCAGACAGGCTGCCCAGATGAGGCACTGGCTCCGCCAACCCATGGTCCAGGAAAAGAAAATTAGGGTGCTGCGGCTGCAAGCCCAAACTGCCGAGGATGCTGCTCCATCCTGGTTGGTCCTGAGTGGCACAAAAGCTTCTGTGCTTCCAGGCAGCAGAACAAATATTTCTGAATGAAGCTAAATCTTACTGATGTTTGGAATTTTTTTTTCTGGGTGAGTCAGAAACAAGTGGCATTTTCTGCTGCTGTTTGGGTTTTGGTTTTGGCTTTTTTTCAAGTAGCTATGCTGATGGTTGATCCTTTCAGACCACCACAGCCTGGCTTCTCCTTTCCCAGGAGTCGGTCTTATTTGCATAGTTTATCTTGCCAAAAAAGGTCCTTTTTATCCTCTTGGCAGTAAGCTGGGGACGGGATTAAATTGCTGGTAGTAGTGCTGAGCCCACCTGGTGAGGGGCACGCAGGAGGCTGTCATCCCAGTGGAGCTGGGAAGAGGGGGACAACCCCTTCCTGAAATGCAGACATGGCACAGGACACCCCTGCGGGCAGCTGCCTCTCTCCACACCCTGCTGATACGAAGCACTTTCCCCAGCCTAACAGGGACCCCCTTCAACTGCCACCAAAGAGCAAACAAAGCCTAGGCTGAGGAAGACAGGAATCATAGAATTGTTCTGGTTGGAAGAGACCTTTAAGATCATCAAGTCCAACCATTAATCCAGCACTGCCAGGTCACCACCAAACCATGTCCCTCAGCACCACATCTACACATCTTTTAAATGCCTCCAGGGATGGTGACTCCACCACTTCTCTGGGCAGCCTGTTCCAGGTCCCTCAGCTGCTCCTCACAAAACCTGTGCTCTAGACCCTTCACCACTTCATTGCCTTTCTTTGGACACTCTCCAGCAGCTTAATGTCTTTCTTGTAGAGAGGGGCCCAAAACTGAAGCCAGTATTCAAGGTGTGGCCTCACCCGTGCTGAGTACAGGGTGAAAATCACTTTCCTAGTCCTGCTGGCCACACTATTTCTGGTACAAGAGGTGAAATCAAACCCCCTCCCATCCCCTATAACAGTTCACTGGGAACTCCCATGGGGCTTTCCAGGGATACTGAATTGCCATGTACTCAGTTAAACGCATCTCCACCTCATGCCACCCTGCCAGGAACGGTGTAAGGCTATAGCTGGGTTCAGGTGTCACTGGCTCTCCTCCCACGTTGACTCCTGTCATTAAAACCACCCCCAGCGAATGAGAATCACCCCCAAGCCCAGGGCAGGGTATCAAGCATCCCCCCCTGCTCCCCGGAGGGTGAGAAGGCATTAGCCAGTTAACTGTACCTGGAAAGGAGGATATTGCAATTCTGAGCTCTTCGGCCATCTATGACCGAAAGCTCCTTGACTTTATGCCGGGAACTCAAGGTGTCATCGATAGCATCTTCCTTCTACAAAAAAAAAGAAAAACAAGAAAAAAAAAATAGCCTGTAGAAAAGCCACGGAGAAGCAAAGACATTTAGGACATTTAGTACTCTCGGCACATAGCAGCGTGACACACAGCGGGCCCCCATTAATCAGGAGTGTCACCACGGGTTACAGTTAAAGCCCGTCGCCTCTCACTGAAACACAGTAAGTCATTTCATAAACCAGAGTTGGCTTTGAAGCCACTGGTTAGAAATGTAAATATTTTCTCAGACCGGGAAGACTTAAAAATCTGCAAACACACAGGCGCTGCTAAATAAATAAAGCCGGGCTCTCTTAGCATACATATTTGTGATACTTCATTAAATCCTCACATGAAATATTTCACTATGGGCTGCTGCCCACACTCAGCATCACTCTTGTTCTTCATCCCTGCTCCAAACATCTGCAGTCGCCCTTCATGCATCAGTCCTCCCGAGCAAGCTAATCAATAGAAGCTACCAGACCCACAAACACAACCTGCAGCATTTTCTGCTCTTTCAGTGAAATTCTCCCAAAATAAAGGATTTTAATGCCGGAATCGCTGTGGCATAAGCGCCTACATCTCCTAAGCAGCTTAAATACGTTACCTCCAAACGACTGACAATATATCAAATTGCGGTTGCGGGCGAACGGGTAGAGCTACACAACAGCAATTTTGAAGGGTTGCCGAAGGGGTTCACATTGCCCCTGGTTTTAATTTACCATATCACATGTTTTGGTAAGGTTAATCAATTAAAAGCTGGCTATTCAATCCTTCTGGAAGGAACACAACCTGGAGCTGCAAGGTCCCACACGCTACAGATCTGCACTAAATGTCTATGAGAGCAGGAGAGCTGGCACACGGCCACTGCATGGGTTGAGAGTGAGCACAGAAGTTCCCAGTTTTTACTCTTTTTGTTTTTTTGAACGGAAATAAAACAGCTCTGAGAAGTGGGAAGCTGCTGGGATAGGTGGTGTAGAGCAAAGGCAGTGGCAGATGAAGGAAGGTGAGCCCCAAGTCACCTGCCACCAGTTGCCCCTCTAGTGTGCCTTGCCTGCTCTGAACACGATGAAACAGAGAGCTTCAACCCATAGGTATGAGTTTATTTATTTCCAGGTTCTGACAAGCAAAAATGCCCAGTGGCAAGAGCTGCTCTGTGTTAAGACATCTAAAAATTCAGCCCCTGACCAATATCGGACCAGACAGCAGAGAGGGCAGCTTCTTACTTACCAGCCTCCCTGGCACCGACCTTCAAGCTACGCCTCCTGATGACCTTTGTACCTCTTTGATTTAACCCCTACTCTGATGCACATTAATCCCTCTCAGAACCGTGTGCGTCCCCCTTTTCCCCAGCCCGGTGCCGGGCTCCTGCGGATGCTCGCTTACCTGTCTGGAGTTACCGTTCACAAAGAAGTCCTACGGCCATAGCAGAAGCATGGAAAAAGGCAGTAAAAACACATGCAGTTCAGTGATCTCAGCGGAACCAAAAGGAATCGAAGCACAGACAAGGGGAGGGTGCAACCGGGGATGTTGGCAGCACAGGAAGGCTCTTGGCATCTGCCAGCACCCAAACAGGGGGGATGCACATGCAAATGTGGTGAGGATTGAAGGATGTGCAAAAAGGGGAGGGCTGATAGGAGAGGGAGAAGTGGCTCCGTGAACGGATTAGGTCGAGGTGCTGATGTGCAAGGAGGTGAGGAAGGGACAAGGGATGAGGTGGCAGGACACCGGCCAAGCCCTGTCACCGCTCTGGGTGAGAGCTGGCGAGCGCTGGCCCAAAGGCACAGCACCGCTCAGCCCGCTGGGCCAGGGAGGAAAATTGCTAGTTTTTGCAAATCTGAGGGACTGAAATGCCAACGCGACTGCCAGGAAAAACAGGGCTTTCAAGTGGAAATAACGAGAAGCTCATCCCGGAGCAAATCTGGCCGCAGCAAAACTTTACCATTTGCCATGGCAACACGTCTCCCCTCGACTTCTCCCTCTGACAGGGACAAAATCCCTTTCTCCAGGGCTTGGCAGCCTGGCCAAATGCCACCCTGATGTCCCACCGGTACCGTGCTTCTCCGAAGACCTGGTTGTCCTGCCAGGCTTCCTGCACCAGACTGGAAGCACGTGTGGCAAAGCCAGTACCACATGTGTGTGCACACACACGATGCTTTTCCTTCCTCATTCCCTGGGCTACATCTTATTTTTCGTTTGTGCTTGGCTCAAGAGACCAGCCAGCAGCTCTGTGATGGGAAGGGAGGTTTCAAAGGTGCATAAATGCTTGATTTTCTTGTATTTTTTTCAAAAAAAAGAAAAGGCATGAGCGAGTGGAGGGGGTAGATGGATTCAAACTCAGTTGGTTTACAAGGGTGCTTCCCTCCAGCCCCTCTGCGTGGAGGTGATCAATGACCCATGCGCCTGGTTTGAGTTGGTCATCGCCAAACACAATCCCATCACTGCCACCTTTTTAAAGGAAACATTATTTATGCAGGTTTTCCCCTGACTGGCTGTTGAGGCAGGACCCACATGTGGCTCTGGGTGGGAGGATGGGAAAGTGGTGTTAGATGTCACCAAAAACCCAAGGCTGGGAAGCTGGCGCTTGCTGGGGGCTGAGCTGTGCCAATCACCAGCTCCACAGCTAAAAACCCGTGTCAGGCTTCCCTCAAGCCTGCAGAAATGCTGCAGTCAACAAGCAGAAAAAGACACGCCAGGAGGCAAAGAAACATCAGCCAGAAGGAGCAACTGACCCTTTCTTTGTCAGAGGGATGGGCACCCCTGGGGTGCAGTGCGGGCACCTCAGCACAGTGCAGCGTGGGCACCCCAGCACAGCTCTGTGCCTCATCCCTGCCCTTTTCCTTGCATGAACCATGATCCAGCCTCTGCTGCTGGATGGAGGCGTAAGAAGGAGTAGCTTTACATCTGCTGTCACTGTCTCCACAAACATTTCCCACCCCCGTTGCCCTGGCCCCTGCGCAGGTCACACTCGCTTGCACAGAGGAGCTGGAGGCTTCTTCTTTCATCCCTTTTTGGAAGATGATGTCTTTCCCAGCTCACTGCTAAGCCCCTGGTTCAACAACATGTCTTTTCCACTTGGCCCTGGCTCTTTCACATCACTCACCGCTGCACTACCTGCCAGGACTGCCCCAGCCATGTCACTGCCACTTATCAACATCACTCCCAGCCTCTTCCCCTTGCAGGCTCTCAAAACATCTCCAGCTGAGGCACAGACTCTTGCATAGCCCATCTAAGCCCCAGTGACCCTAAACCTGCTTTTCTTTATCACCACCACATGCATGTCCTTAAGCAGCTACCTCAAGTCCTGCCGAGTCCTTATGCCTGAAACACAGAGCTCCTGCAGGCTTTACTCGTAGATCTAGCAAGATTAATAAATACTGGTGTCACAGACAGCTGCGGGGCTGAGCCCTCTGCCAGGGATGGGGAAATCCAGAGCCTTGGCAGGAAGGACAGGAAGGATACAGGCTCACCCAACAGCACAAGGCAGGGATGCTCCCAGGCTGAGCCCCAGTAAGCCCAGAGGGCTCCTGTTCTTCCCGCACGGAAAGGGCCTTTCCCGAGAGCTGCAGAGCTCACTTTATAGTCTGTATTTACATCCCAGCCTGTGATGTGGGAAAACCATTTAAAGAGATGCTTAAAATTAAGTACATCATTAAGCTTCGGCTCTGGGCACTACTTAGGGATTTCCAGGCACTATGGCAATAAAACAAACTGAGTCCCATCAACAGCAGCCCCGCAACAGCTACTCATAGGGGTTCTGAGAGCTCTCTGCACCACGCACACCTCTGCTCACTGCCTCTGAACCCCGCTGGGACATTGACCGCAGCGATGTACCATCCAACCATGAGATTCTGGAGCCCTGGTTTGCTCAGGGCATGGACAGGCAGGCAGCCCCCGATGTCCCACATTGTGTCTGAGGACAAGTGAGAGGCAAAATCACCAGGGAAATGATTTTCAGCCAAGGGCTCAAGACAGGGAGCAGGGAGGAGAAATCTCCGATCCTCTGCTGCTTGCTCAGAGTGGAAACCAACATTTGCTAGGGCTCAAAACCGCTGCAAATTATTAAGGAATTAGCTCATCCTCTTCCCCCGCAGGGACAGGCCATTCACATGGAGCTCCCCCAGCCCTACACCATGTGCGATGTGCCCCGTGGTGTGCGTGTGATCTCAAGGAGCGTCTCTAACCCCGTGTGCTGGTGTGTGCATCCCCCCTCAGGACCAGGGGGATGTATCCCAGCATCTAACTTGCACAAACTGGCGCTACCATAAAGCCTGGATGAGCCACAAGGAACTTGTGCATCATGTTTCCAAGGGTGGCTCCAGCCTCAGCAGCATCTCATGGGTGAGCTTCCACCTCCTCTTTCCCTGTCTCCCTTCCAGATGCTCTCGCAGCATCTTCTGCCAGTCTCACTCCAGTCTCTGGCTCCCATGTTCAGTTTCCTTTGGTCTTCATCTCACCTGGGTGAAAGCCTGTATCACAGCACTCCTTGCTGCATCTCCCCCTGCTTGCTGGCCCTGAACTTAACCAGCCACTTCACCCAGCGGGACCTTGGCCAAGCCAAATTATTTTCAAATTCCTGCCTGGCAATAATCCACAGCACACCAGGTGATTCACAGGCTCAGGCAGGCAAGCCAGAGGGCAAACCACCCCGCTGACACACCAGGTTTCTATTCTTGCTTTCCTTCCATTTCCATCTCGTCTGCAGACATGTCCTTCAGTAGGCATGAGTCAAGCTCTAAAAACACTGGGGGAAAGAGCCAGCACCGTGGTCACCTCTTCCCGAAACACACTGGGGCAGCACGTACTTCTCATGAGTTACTTTTGATATTTGCCCTGCTCTAATCCACCCTGATCTTTCCTTCAATTAGCCTCTGGAAGAGATTAAACTCTCATGTTGCCTAAGGAGCTTATGTGTCAGGTCCACTCCTTCCTGGCATCGTTCCTCCACCTGAACCTGGCAAGGGTGGGACAACCTGTCCTCTCTTCCCAGTGATGCAGCCAGACATTCAGCAGGTGAACATGAGTTTTTCAGCCTCTCTCTTTGCTTTTTCTCCTGCCTTCTTGAAAAACTCACTGCTGTTGCCCATCGTGGTTCTGCCTGGGGTAAAACAAGTGTCTAATTTTCTTTGCGTGCTTTGATGCCTTCCAAACTGGGGCCATATTGCTTGAGCAGGAGATTAAAAAGCAGAGACTTTTGCCTGCAGTGTCATTATTTTGGTTTGGGATTTGCTTTTTTGTTCAAAGCTCGCATTTTGCTCTGGGCTCGCTACAAAAATAAAAGAGGAGATCCACCCATGGTAGATGTGGGCAAAACTTAGTCCTTCTTGGCCAGAGAGGGATAGAAATTTTCCACCCAATACAGAGACATGAAGCAGTTGCTGTTAAGAGCAATCCAAAAATATTACCCAACTGTGGCCACATCTGGGGGCTATTTGCATATATTCCCTGTCTCTTTTTGTTTTTTTGGGGTTTTTTTTGTGATCCATCTTCATGACAGACGTGGTCAGGTGCGTGGGCAGGGGTGAAACTGGGCACACTGAGCTGTGAGCGGCCACTTCCACGCAAAGGCACCGGCATACGGATGAGAGGACAAAGCAGCCTGAGTTGATCTAGCAAACAAGACGTTGGTATGAAATAATGATGGGAGACATATTTTGAGACCACGAGCGAAACGGCCACAATCTCATCAAGGCGACGCCTTGCCCAGATCCCCATGTGCACCCCGGGTCAGCCATTACCTGCTGTCTTTGGTAGGCAGAGAATGTCCTTTCCAGGTCTTCGAGGTCCAAGATTTTGAACACTTTTGTGTCATCTATGTCGGTCCACACGGTGCCTGCCAGCTTGTTCTGAAAGACAGTGGGAGAATTGCAGGTTAGGAGTCTCCTGTCCACCTGCCCTCACATCACTGGGTGGCCATCTAGTACCTCTGGTTTCACTGCCTGAAGTACTGTCCAGCTTACCTCTGGTAGCTTGGACCAGTTGAAGGACTTGAGGGCGTTCGTCGGCTGTGGGATGCTCTTCTTCTTGAGGGTCAAGCCCAGAGGTGCTCCGGGAGGAGGCAGCACCCCATCCAGGGGTGGAGGGCCAGGGGGCGNGAGGGGGAGGGGGAAGAAGGGATCCAGGAGCTGGAGAAGGTAAAGGACCACCAGGAGCTCCTGGTGGTAAGGGAGGTCCTCCGGGGCCAGCAGCACAGATTGCCCTCTAGAAGAGAAAGCGGAAGGGGGACCGGTCATATGGAGCTGGGAGGTACCACCCAAGAAACACCCCCATACCAAGTTTTAATTACTGTGCCCAAAACTTGACCAGCATAGGAAGCATTGAAAGGCTTCAGCACTTCTGACCAAGGGCCTGCACAGCTGGAGAGGCAAAATCACCCCGGCACCCTGAATGGACATCTTGGCAGCCCTCCCTCCCAACAAGCACCTTTCTCAGCTCCCCATGCATCTCAGCCTCCAGAAATCACCCCATGGTGTTTGCAAGGGGGTTGGGACTGGGCCACAGTGTGCAGGAGGTTCGGGGCCTCACCCTGCTCATCTCGTGGAGCTGCGCCGTGAGATCTGCCACCTGCTGTTTGACCTGCTTGTGCTCGCTGGACTCCTTCTCCAGCTTCTCCTTCATCTTGTTCAGCGTCTGCATCATTTCCTCCTTCTCCTGGGCCTTGGCGTCGCACTCCCGCTCCTTCTTCTCCAGCTTCTGCTGGAGCTCCGTGTGCTCTGAAAATAGCCCCATGAGACCACTCTTGGGTGACACACACGCCCTTCCGGCAAACGGCAGCGCACAGGGGACTAACCCCCATGCTGCCCTGCAGAGAAGCTGCACAGTTAAGAAAAGAGAGCGTGTGCTGTGCCTTAACACCCCGGTTTGGGCCTCCTCATGAAGAAATGAATGTCTGCTTTGCCCATTTCCCTTGCAAGCCCCATAGCCGGTACTACCTCACAGCCACTCAATAAAACCTACAGAGTCCATCCAGCTAAATACTTAGCTAAATACTTAAGCTTAGCTTATGGTGTGTGCTAAGGTTCAAGTTAACATTGTCTCTCTCTCTGTTACTCACCTTTTCGCATTTTTTCTGCTTGCTCTTTCCACTGTTTCACTTCATTTTCATTGACTAACCTAAAAGGAAAAGACATGGACCACATGAGACAATCCTACGGCAGTAAACAAGCGGCTGTCACCAGGGAGAAACATGACTGAGCAAGCCTGGGCAGGGGGATTTAGATGCTTCCAAACTGGTATTTCCAACACCTCTGCTCCGCCACCCTCCAGCAGGGTTTTGCTGGCTGGGATGCAGAGATGTCTCAACAGCTCTAGGAATGCTGGTTTGTCCAACTGAGGAGCAGAAACATCACCAGGTGACAATGAGTGATGAGTAAGGAACAGTGATGGCAGCAGTTGGGGGAAATAACTCACTAGGGACACAGAGGCTGAGCTTAGTTCACCTGCACATCATGCTCAAGACGTCAAAGTGATGCCAGCCTGGCAGGGGTAACCCCCAGCCCTCGCCCTCTTGGCTGGTGGAGCAAGAGGCAGCAGAGCCATGGTGGCCCATGTTGGTGCTGCTCAGCAGCCAGCCCTGGGAAAGGCAGGTGAGTACTTACATTCGGACGACATTTTTAATATTGAAGTTTTCCAAGGGAGTGGCATCAGGGTCCTGCCCTTTGTCACTCTGGATGACGATCTGCTGCACGATCCTGTCGAGCAGCAGCCAGTATTGGACAGTGTTGCCGCTTCTTTTATCTGGAGGAGAAGGAGGGAAGAGAGTGAGTGGGACAGCAGGGAGGTCGCTGACACCCTGGGGAGGAGACGTGGGCTGCTAAGCCCCTGGCAGTTGTGGGTTTCCTCGCCCCCAGGACTCACAAGGCATTTGGAGACAGTGGTGCAGGATAGACATAAAGTGCGGGTACGCCTCGGTGTGCGTCAGCCTCTTCCTCGTCAGCTCGAACATCTGAGTCGCACTTTTGGTGTCGATGTGGACCTGCAGACAGGAGTGAAGCCAGGTCAGGCCATTGGACTGGCAACAGCACCACCTGTTTCCCGAGTCTCATCTCCAAACCCCACCAGCCACCCCCATCCCACATCTGATGGACAGACAGGCCCAACTGCCCTGCAAGGGGCAAACAGTGCTGGTCGGCAGCCAGAGGAGAAGAGGGATGAAGCAGGCTGTAGGATGGAGGGTACAGCAGAGCAGGGCAACAACGGACACATTTCCAACCTCCAATTTTATCCAAGAGCCTGCACTTTGTCCCAGGCCACGTAGGCCTCTTAAAAAGAACCACGACATTAAGTGCTGGTGTCTGCATCAGCAACATTCACACTCACCAGCTCAAATCTTTTGGCAAATTCCAGTTCATCTTCGTTTCTAAGCATTTCAAAAAAGTCTAAATGCCTGAGGGAAGAAAGAGGAAAAAAACAAGACTGTTAAAAACAGATACAAATGTGACAATTAATAAATTGCAGGCAGGCAGTCTGGCAGCAGCCCAGAGACAAGCGGGATTTGAAACATCAACTGGATCTTCAGTCTCGAGCTCCTAGTCATTACAGTCTCTCCAAGGAGCCTTTTGGGATGAAAACAGGAGGAGAAGGAGGGCTGGCAGCATCCCTCAGGCCCTCGATGGCACATCCTTCCCAGTTGAACCCCATACTGGAGCGCACTAAAGCCACGCTGTGGTTTTCCTCTCCCTTTCTGGCAACAGCAAAGAATTTCCTCAAGGGGGGTGAGTCTAGACTCACATGCTTTCCCCAAAGGCCAAGTCCAGCAACCAGAAAGCAAGGGCACAAGGCAAGGGTCAAAATAACCAGTGGGCAGGGCGTCACTACTTACCGGTCGAGGGTTGAATTTTCATGCTCTCTTAGTTTATCAATGACTGGCTGGATCCCAAGCATGAGAAATTCGTATCTCAGATGAAGTCTGAAATCCAGGCTTTCCTGCAAGGGACAGTTTTGGGGTCAACACAGCAAGGTACACATTCTCAGAAAGCTTATTAAAATAAACCCACCCCAAACCCATTAAAACACCTCCCTCTCCAAGAGCCCTGGCGCTCACCACGCCTGCCCCCTGACTCAGGACTGCGTTGATGAAGGACATGATGGCTGTCTTGAGGCTCACTTCATCTCGATACCGCCCCGTGCTCTTGTCCAAGTCATTGATCAGCGTCTGCCAAACACAAAACATCTGTTAAACACCCAGTGACAGCCCCAAGGCTACACAAATGGCCAAGGGACCCACGCAGGAACAGCTCCTCATGATGCTCCTACAGCCCCCTTGTCGCAACCTGCTGGTGATGGATCAACAGCCACTGGCTGCAGTAACGCAGCCCAAGCCAGCACCCACTTTGGCTACTATCAGCCCATCCAGATGTGCTGCAGCCTGCAGAGCTGTGATCCCATTATCCCTGCACAAGCAAGCAGGTTTTTTTTTTGAGGGTGCTGCCTTAAATAACTCTTTGCTCAGCTGCAAATCTCATCAGACGTGGTTCTGGGGTAATTCCCAGAGGATCTAAGTTGCAAACAGCCATAATAAATCATTTGCAAGCAGCATTTAGATATCCAGGAGGAGGAAGGGACAAGGATACCGAATTCTGGGAGTCGAGGGGTGAGCTGAGACCCACCTACCTGAAAACGAGTCCGTTCGCTGGCGTATTTCTGGTAGTGCAGCATCGCCTCCAGTACCTTTTTATGGCCCCCGGGAACCAGGCACACGGCGCCCATGATTTCCAGCACTGCCACCTTCGTCTTAATATTCTCCGTGCTCAGACTCTGAGCGATTACGTTAATACTCTCCGAATGGGCCAGGACGTGAGCCCGGCCCAGGGAGTTGTTCATTAGTGCTTTTATACATCCAATGAGCGAGGTATGTATTCGAGACTCTGCTGTCTCATAGTCCATGCTTTTGAGAAAGTTCAGAATACATGACAAGCCATCCAGGTCGATGAAACGGGTTACAAACCTGTCGGAAAGAGGGTTTTTATCTTTAAAACCAAATGTTAAAGACCCTTTTATCCTCAAACAGGGCTGGCTTGTCTGTTGTCATAAACCCAGGACCTTCTTACATATTTTCTCCTGGACTTTAAATAGCAGAAAGCCTGCAGGGCTCCTACGGCCCAGAGTCAGGAATGGGGTTTCAAAAAGCAATGTAATTGGTGCCCAGAAGCATAGGCATCATCTGCACAAGGCTGTTCAGAGTTAGGATATCTGGAAGAGGACCAGCTAACCCAGCTATCAGCATCAGCTCCAGGGTGCAGGTTAAGAGTGTACAGCTATGCTGCTGCAAAACCTTCCCTGAATCTTTAATCCCACTCACTTGGGATCAGTTTTGGACAGGACTAGAAGAAGCTCCCAAGCCCTGGAGTCTCCTCCTAGTCAGCTGCAGACTCCACAATGCCAGCTGAGCTCATGTTCATGATGTCTGTCAAGACTTTTTGCTTCCTGCTACCTTTCCTGCCTCACCAGCCACA
Organism: Baryphthengus martii; assembly: GCA_013396935.1. Lineage (NCBI taxonomy): Eukaryota > Metazoa > Chordata > Aves > Coraciiformes > Momotidae > Baryphthengus > Baryphthengus martii. The sequence goes on from VWZK01002042.1 coordinate 335,494, forward strand.
TGATTCTCCTCCATTAGGCATATCTCACCAATTTTAAGGGATTTCTGACTTTTTATGATGACTTATAAAGCCACTAAATAGAGAGCAGACAGCCAATGCAGGGCAGTGCCCCAGCCAGATTCACTAGCGCAGGCAGATGTAACACCTCATGCTGCTCAAGAGCTTTACCCCTCCCTGCCCAATGCCATCAGGGCTGGGTAGACTCTGGTTTGGCAAAATGCACAGGGCTCAGAAGGCAAATGAGCCAAGAACATCCCAGCACTGGGATGGTTTTAATTTGAAACAAGCCACGCTGGTGCGCAGCAACAAAAGGGGTAATTGCAGGCTTGGGGAAAACCGATTTCTCTGCTTCAAAGCTTTGCTCTTCTTCCAGGCAAAGTCAAGAGGAAATTTGCTGTTCGCTTCCGCGGGAGTAGAAGCAGGTCCAACAGGTAAAATTGTCTATAAAGCCTCCTGGGTCCTTCAGACTTCCAGTGAGACAGACTCACAAACCACTTTCAAGGACTTTGGAAAGTTTCGTGGCTGGGTACCAGCCCTGCTCTCAGGGGACTGCAGGAAGCCAGCACTCAAGATGTCCAGGTTCCATGGAAATTGGGTGCTCACCCTCAACCCTGGGAATTTCTGACCAAGTACCATCACCATTGCAAAACAGAAACGGAGGAGGGAAATGAAATTACAAGCAATAGCTGTTTCTTTCATAATCAGGCCGGGTCACGAAACATTTTCCCACCAGAAAATGTTGATCTGAGGCATCTTAAAGGTTCTGCAGCTGTGTGCATGCAGACTCCAGAGAAACTGGATTTAGGAAAAACTACAGACATTCAGAAAGAGTCCCACCCTTTCTTTATCCTCCCCATCAAAACCTCCTAGCAATATTTTTTTCAAGTGCATTTCATAAAAGCCTGAAGATTCATGTGATGTTATTTCTTTAAAAAGTGCAAGAGAAGTTGAAACAATGCTGCAACATTTTGTTCCGATGAGAACAAAAGCAAATTTGAAAATAAGACATCGCCTGATTTGCCTGAGCAAAAGTGAAGGTCCTAGCGGCTCGTGACTACCCAAAGGACCAAGGAAAAGGATCAAAATGACAAGAGGTGAATTGAAAAATGCAAGTGGCATTTCATGGTCTTTGCCTTCCTCATCCTGAGCAGGCCCCTTTTCTATTTAAGCCCCTCTCTGCCCATCAGAGCACATGAATCAAGAGCCATGACCGCAGTGATAAAGTCAGGAAATGGAAGGGACTTGCCTCATTGGTTTCGTCCGCAGTGCAGTCTTCAAACTCTCAATCGTTTTATTTCTCTCCTCCTCGTCTTCTTTCTCCAAGGCGATCAGCGATTTTCTCTGTGAAAGAAGAAAGGCAGATATCAGAAGAAAGGCTTCCCTGCAAAGGTTGTGCCTGAGGAGTGGGAGCACTCATTGCTGCGCTGTGCCAAGCTTGTCTGTGACAGAGCTGGGACCCTAAACCAGCTCTGGAAATGTAAAAGTCCAGATCCCTATGGCAATCACAGGACTTGGGAAAAGGGGTAGTTTGGAAACTGCCCCCAAAGTCTGCAAGGAGATGGCCTGGACTGGGGACAGCCCAGTAACGCTGAAGACGCTGCCTGCAAGCACCCAGACAACTCAATAGCACATGGAAAGTTAAGCTGCGAGTGTTTGGGGCATCACAAGTCAGCAACACCACAGCAGTTTTGGAGTGGTGTTGCTGATGGCCTTGTATCTCCTTGGTCACTTGGGTTTTGTTTCAAAGCAGGGGAAAATGAACATTGGCCAGTGCTGTGCAAGGCTGCAGGAATCCAGTGCCCTCTTCCTCAAATCAGTCCTCATCCTGCAGCAAGTCCTGTCAGGATGCTGAGCTTCACTGCCCTGGAACAACCACAACAGCTGGATCACCACCTTGAGAGGGCACACTTAGCATTGTCATGTGTGATCATTAAGTTTCAGAGTTAACGCCCTGCAGGTAGGAGTGGTGTCACCCCAAATTGCTGACCTGCAACTCATCCAGACAAACCTATGTTGGAGGATGCTCACGACTGTCCTCCTGCAAGCCTCTGAGCAGCAGGAGGAGCAACCCAACTCATGGGCTCTGGGTGTAAATCCTGGCACATCCACTACAGCCCACGACCCTCCAGGACACCCACTTCGTAAAAGATGTACATAAGTGCACCACAGCCTCCCATAAGGAAGCGTCTGGTTAAACCCTGCTCAGAGATGCTGCAGGTGACATCTAGGTGACATGAATCTTGATGCATTTCCAGAGGATGATTCTAGAGCTGGAGGGGCCTGTGAGGATGCAGGGGGCTAAGTCAAACCTAACTGGTGGTCCACAGAGGAAAGGTGCCAGATTGGAGCAGGGGAGAAGGAGAGGTCCTTCAGCCTCCCCTGGTACCCATGCATCCCAGCAGGTACCCACGTACCTCTGCAGAGGTTGTGGGGGGCTTGGGGGACACCTTGCACTCTGAAGGGGACAAGATCAATCGATGCTCAGCATCAGCCAAGTGGGTCCTGCCAATCCTGTCACTCCCAAGACTCCCAGTGCAACCCACTAGTGTACATCTGGGTTGGGGACAGTGGCTGCGCTGTCCCTGGGGGCTGGGATCCTGGCTCCCAATGTTCTACCTGGTTAGCCAGGCTGCCTGGAGCCCCAGGCATGCACGGGGTGCAGCTTGCTCACCCCAACTCATGCAGCCAAGGCCACAGCTAAGGCAACCCCCTGGGTACCCCCTGCACCATCTGACAACGCTGGGCCCTTGGAGGTGTCAGGGTGAGCCCTGCCAGCACTAGCAAAGGCTAAAGCAAAGGAGGGAAAAAGGGTCCCAGTCGATATGAAGAGCTGCACTGATCTCCAAATTTAACCCAGCAGTGTGTCAGGGAGATCAAAGCCACCCTCCAGGCTTTGGTCACAAGCTCTGCTCAGCCTCAGGGCTCTGCCAGCCCAGGGCAGCCCTGCCTTGCCGGAGGGGAGCAGCACGCTCCCTCCTGGCTCACAGCCTCCTGCTCAGCCCCTCTGTCCCCTCTTCCACCACCCAGCCCTACCTTCCTTGTCTCTCTGGCTCCGTGACAGCAGGGCAAAGACAGGGGGAAGAAAAAGAAATAAGATGCCTTTCTTTTCTATTTTCCATGGTGCTCCCATCCCTAGAGCAATGGCCACAAACCTCGGGACTTTCAACCTCCAAAAGCAGGAGCGAGGATGGAGGGGCTCCGAGGGTGGAGGGGCTCTGAGCTGGGCAGCCTTGAAAGAAATAAACTCTATTTCCTACCGAAAGCAGTGCTATTTCTGTCTCACCCAGCAAGACGTCGACAAGCAAGTATGCCATAAAATGACATACAAGCACAGCGGCAGGTTGGGGAGGGGGCACCTGGAGCCACAGCAGCTCCATCATCCCTTGTGAGACGGAGAACCCGCAGCATCGTGCTTTGCCACGGCCACCTGGAGCAGAAGGGTGTCTTGGGTACAAGCCGGTGGCTTTGTACCGAACCGGTATCTGTACAGCCTGGTGGCTTCACGCTGAAAGCTGCTGTTTGCCAGCCTCCTCCTCGCCCACCAGCCCGGGGCGAGATGAAATGCCCTGTGTGCTCTAGAGAACATCTTGTCTTTTGCAGCTGTATCTGTTGGTCTAAGAGACGATATTGTCGCTGTAAACAACACTTGTCACCCCCTTGGGTGGCCACAATGCTGGCTGTGCCACAGACTGCCACCGCTGTGCTGCTGTCCCATACAGGGTTCGCAAGCCCCAGAGCATTGGGTAGATACTTACAGCAGCCATGGAATTCAGCTGGTCGATATAAAACTCCGGCCAGCTGGTGGCTCCTTTATTTTCTTCCTGGTCCTGGAGCGGAGGAAAGAAAGGAAGCAAAGACAACAGATTAGTAGAAATAGTGTTAACATCTCCTGCCCTTCATGACCGACCACCTGTGAAGTGCCCTTGAGCTCTCGCATCATTTTATATCAATATAAGTGTCACTTGCTACATTCTGAGTTCACCACCAACAGTTCCAGCAACGGGAACATTATCTGATTTACCAAAGTATTACATTTTATATATGATCTACGTTACACCATTTGCCTGTGACCAAACCCGGCCCCAGTGATACTGAAACAGCCTTGTGGTTACCAGCTTTGGGGAACCCACACTGAAATTTTACATCCAGATTGCTCTTGTACCCACTCTACAGTGTCCTTGAAGTTTTGGCTGCATAGCCTTGACGAATGAGCTTTGTAGAGAAAAAAAGGAGTCTCTTACAAGTAATGAAGAGTGAATAAATGTGACACAAAACAGACTCCACTCCTGGAGCAGGACCACGCCTTACCAACATCCTAAGAGAGACTCCAGGCACAACCGACAACGCCTCTGGGAGCTTCATTAGTTGTTGGGAGGGAACATACACCTGCCAACATCCCCCATTAAAGGATGTCACTCCTGGGCCTATGATCTGTGACACTGAATGATGCACAGCCTCATTTTATCATCTTAGTCTACAACGCCCCTGCGGTGGGACTCATGAGGGTCTTTTAAGAGACAAAACAAGGGGTTTTCAAGTTCTACCATATTCTTGTAGACCATGACTAAAGGACCTCTGAGCCCAGCTCAGATAAATCATGCTGCATATGCCCAGGGACTGCTTGGAGCAAGCAGGCAAATTGTGAGTGAATACTTCAAGATCAATCCTTTCCCCTCCTCGTATTTTCCTAAAAACTTATACCAAAAGAAGAAAAAGGATTCACAGCAGAAATGCCAAATGGGTTTAGTCTGTAGAGCCAAGAGATACTACACAAATCCCCGGCATCCTCCCTCACTAACCATCTTCAGTTCACAGCCCACCTTGCTGCACAGCTTTTCCCCCTCCCTCACTCTAAGAGATGTCTACAAAGGTCGTCCTACACTGCAATCGCCTGTGACGGTGGGAGCTGGATGACCTGCTCCTCTGCTCTCACGTCTGTGCATGCAGACAGCTACTGATCCTCCAGCTGATTTCAGCAAGCCCAAGGAGCCCAAATATTTACTGCAGTTCAAGAGGCATATATGGAAAATGTTTGTGCATCCAAACTTCCTAAGCTGCAGCTTGCCAAGATGAGAAAACACAGAGTCACTGATAGGTAATTTGAACAGGACTCAGTTCCCCATCCCTATAGACCTGACCCTTAGCTGCGCCTGGCTCTGGGATAGGGACAAAAGAAGTTTGGGAGCAACAAGGGACCTGGAAAACCCTTGGACATCTCGAGTGACATGCTGAGGGCCAAGAGAAGTTGTTCGTCCACCCTCATGGCCACCTCCAGCCCTCTCCAAGTGGCCATGATCCTGTTTGGCTGTAACCAGATTGCCCTGAGAAGCTCTCCGTGCTGGCTGCCTACGCCCTTGGGTAGGCTGCCCGCTGACAGATGCACATCTGTAAGCCTCATTTTTTTTTACTTTCTACTGACTTTGTCAAGTTTAAAGCAAATAAAATAACTTTCCTGAGCAAGAAGACTGCATTCAGCCCTTCCTGCCCTCTGCTTTGAATTGTTCTCCCTCCTTCACCTGCCAAGAACTGAGGTTTTGAATGAAACACTTGATTCACTTGCCCTCTACGTTTCATTATTTTTTTTACCCAATAAGGAATAAGCAGAGAGCAAGAATTTTTCTGAGATGTTAGAAAACAATAAAAATCCATCCTACCCATGCTAGTGCCAAACCTAATAAACCTGAAGGAGGTCCCAGTGCCTGTCTCTGTGTGGAAGAAGGATTATTCATAGTCATACTTGGACAATTAGTTTTTGCCAGCGACAAATTAAACTGACCTAGTCCTGTCTAAATAGCGCTTAAAAAAAGAGAAATGTTCATCTGCTGCCTGAACGTGGAACACCCAGCCTGGTGGGGAGAGACAGGGATGCCTCTGGTCTTGCAGAGCTTCTCTCTGCTTTCACTCTCCCAAAAATTTGTCTCCAGCAAAGGCAAGAGGACAGAAGGGCAGAGATCTCTCGTCCACTGGCAAACAGATGCAGCGAAGCAATCCTCTCCAGATAACCCAAGCGCTGTCTAGCTGCCCATCCTACACCCACCTGTGCCTTGAACACAGTCCAAAAAGGGACCAGCTCCTGTCACCTCCTGGAGATGTCACTGAAGGTCCTCCCCACGACCCTGGAGGACCATCAGCTCCTCTTATAAGGAACATCCCTCTCCCACCAGTGCTCCCAGTATGGAGAAGGCTGGCAAGGCCCTCACCATAACACGGCACCAAGAGTTGTCTAGATGCACCAAGCCAGGAGATTTGGGCAGGCGGTGGGATCCATGCTGAGGAATGGGGTGGGAAGGCGGCGAGGCCGGCTCATCCCATATCCCCAGACCTTCCCTCATGGTGTGAACACCTGTGAGGCCAGCGGGGATCCGGACCTGCTGCTCATTTAGGGCTGAAAGGAAGCGGTGGAGCAAAACAATAAAGGTCTCTGGGGGATGGAGGGGAGGCTGAACAACAAAATTGGCTAAACTGCTCATTTATAATTAACGTGCTGCATTATAAATATTTCCCTTTGCTCTGCTCCCTCGGGCTCTTGCATTTCCTCCCTGAAACCCCCAATTTAGAGAGCACTCTCAATTAAGTGCAGCAGAACCTCATTAATTCAGATGAGCAGCCGGGCAAGCTCGTCGGAAAGCAGCTTCCCAGGCAAAGGGGGGCTGCACAATAAAGCAGGCAAAGATCAGGGCACGGGCTTCCCTCGGCTCGCTGCAGGACGTTGCTCGGTGGTAATTACTGTGGCTAATGGTCTACAGCACACTGATAAGTGTCCTTCAGTCCATTTGGCGGTGGTAAAGAAATCTCCCGACAAAGCAACGAGCCCAGAGGGAAGTGACTCACAAGGCTTTGCTCAGAGGCAGGAGGAGGGAGTAACCTCTCTGGGCACCACGGGTTGAAAGACTGAATTTGTAAAATGGTTTCCCAGCACCCAAGGTGGGTTTTAGGCAGGTGGGTCTTGCAGCCTGCCTTCGACCAGGGATGCCCGGCCATGCAGCTGAGTATTGCCGACGACAGCTCTCCAGGACGCTCCATCGCATCCTGCCCGCCTGGCACCAGAGACACAAACATCTCCCAATTTCTTCTCTGGGCTGTGTTTAGGTCTTCGCTGTGTTTGCTCTCAAGAAGCACAGACACGAGGGGTGATCTGAACCCTGCTGACAGCCCAGTGCCGCGCTGTGGCTCGCTGGGAGCGGCTCCTCTAGAGGCAGGCTGATGGCTGTAACTGCACAGCCCAGGGACAGGTATCCCTTCTCAGCTCCAATATTTGCATCAACAGCCCTCCCTGTCCTCCAGGAAACACGGACGGACACATGCGCTCTGCTGCAGACATTAGGAGATGCCAAAGCCGTGCATCCAAGGCAATCTTTGCCCTGTCCTCTCCTTTGATTCCCACTCATTCTTCCCAACACCCCACTTCTTCCTTCTGGGGACCTGGCAAAAATACACATCACATCAGCTGCACTGTCTCCTTGCCCCTGCCGCCCCTTTGCCCCTGGGCTCCATGCGTGGGGCTGACGGATGCTGCTGCTCAGCCGTTTCATACTGTGGTGACAGTAGCGGGGGGGTTTTGTGGTGTGAACTCGATGAACAAGCTCCATCCCATTTGTCAGTGCCGCGGGGAAAGCAGAGCCCAGTCACGATGCCTCATTAGTGGGAGCTTTTCCACGTAAAGGTCACCGATCTGCCAGCTCCAGCCATCCTCTTCCACTTCCCCGGGAGATTTCACACTCCCCAGCCCTGCTACATCTTGGTTATGAGTCTGACACTTGTCCAGCCCTCCTGCCTCCCCCTTGGGGTGTCGGCAGCTCCCACAGCCAGACTGCCCTTGCTGTCCCAGTGACCCTCCTTGGGACACAGTAGCAGCACAGAGGACATGGTGGCTTTAGCCAGTACTGACTCGAAAACAGTTTGCAGGTTGGTCTCAGCCACGTTTGGGCACCATGATTTACACCTGGAAAGTGCATCTCCATGAGCTCCTGCCTCTCTGATCTCTGGGAATGCAGTTACCAGGAGCAATGCACCCTCCTGCTCACAGTGTGTCCCCATAGCAGAGTGGAGAAGGGTGCCTGTGAAGGTCCTCTGTCCTTCCAAATCAAGCTTCTGGCAATGTCTTTCAAGTGCCCAGTCTGTGGATAGTGTCTCCGTCTGATCCAGCAGCCTCCTTCCCTCACCCACAGCCTGTGGTGATGGTGATGGATCTGGAGCTGCTCTGTAACAACTGAGCCCTAGAAGGTGGCTGGTCGGGTTCCTCAACCGCCTGACATCCAACACAACAGGTTAGATCCTTCAAGCTGAAACCAAGTCAGAAGGAAAGGGCTGGTTTGCAGCAGCCAGCTCCAAGCAAACCCCAGAGAGCCCTTTAGTGACAACATTCACAACTTTGGTAATTTACCTCCCTCTTGGCACTGCCTGCAAGGCTGGTTTGCCCCAGGAGAACTTCACACCAGGGAAGTCACAGTTAGGGGTTAAAGAAACCCATCAACCCTCTTCAGTTGGCACCTGCTGCAAAACCAGAAGCAATTCCCTTCATTTTCACACATCCTCCTAATTGCATTTTTATTTTGCACGTTGTTTCCTACCCCTCCTGGCTGCTCTGTGAAAGCCAAGCAAGGGAAAGCTGGTGGCAGCTGGCAGACCACCACATTTCAGACAACCTCTCTCCCTTTCTGCTGTGGATGAACCACTTGGATGCTGTTTACAAGGTCAAGGAAGCAGCAGAGAGCAGCACAGATGGGTTTTAGAATCAACAGTTCTGCAGCCTGCACAGGAGGTTTAAACCCAGCCCAGCTCCACCGACACGGCCAAGCCATTGCCAGGCATGTGTTGGAGAAGGTTTTGGCCCACTGTAGCCCTCCACGTCTTCCTCATCCCTCCAGCTCCTCAGCTCCCTCAGGTATCCCTGCATCAAAACCTAAATGATGCAACTAAAGCCGCTTCCCCATGGAGAGATGCTACAAAGGGCAGTAATTTCATCAGATTTTCCTCAAGTTGGGATCTCGGGGTCTGAACCATCCCATCCCAGACCACTCCGGTTTTCCATATGCTAACACTTCCTATACCTCTCCTCCACAAACACACACATGTCCTCATACGCTTTTCCCAGGGTTTAAAAATTATGCTCCCCATAAGCAAATATAGCATGACCAGATGCCTTTTGTAGTCAGCTGGCTCATTGTTTGAAAAGCTTTGCTTTAAAATCCAAAAAGATTGCTAACAGATGCATTTTTTGGCCGGAGAGGGAGAAAAACCTCGCTTAAACAAAAGTGTGTTGTGATTGGAACTAAAAAGGGAATTACCTTGAAAGATAAAAACTATAAACATGTCCTATTGAAAAATGCCCCCAGCCACGCAAACAGTCTGATTCTCTCAGTCAGCCCGAGAAAATGACACCCGAGATGATATTTCAACCTGCTGCTGCAATAACTGCAGGTAGATCTGGATGCTCAGGGGCCATGAAACTCTCCTCATCCATCCCAGGCGACCCAGGAGCACAGCAAAACCTAGTTTTTCCCTCCTTCCCTTGCATGCCATATTTATCAGCTCTTGCTCTTAGTTCTGCATCACTGCTACTGCAGCTTTTAAAAAAAATAATTGATGCTTTTTAAACGAAGGAAACGGATGGAAACACAAGCCCCGTGAACAAGCCGCAGAACTGAGCTACAAGTGGAAGAGCGAGCTGGAAAGCGAAGCTCTCCGGAGGGAGCGGGTGGAAGGCGCAGTTAGAGAGGAAAGAGGCCGTCTGGCTAAGGAAAATAGTATTACTGGAGAGTCATCACTCATTTCCCTATTTATCACATTTTTTTCCCATTCCCCCTTGCAAACACACCATCACTGCCTTCTCCTAATGGGAAAGGATCCTGCTTTTTGTATCTGATGTCTGAGGAAATTTTTGATGGGAGCTTTGCTTGCTGGGAACAGTTTACCATTGCTGAGAGCCATGCACCCAGCCTTAGCGATGCCAACAGGGTTTTCAACATGAGCTTAAAGAGTGCAGCATCACTTGGCAGCCCTGCAGGTCATCTTCCCCTTATTCCAGTTTTACAGGTGCTCAGGGAGCTCAGCTGAATCCAAAGGGAGAGGGGCAGGGCCAGATCCTGCACTGGTGCGAGCTGCTTTTTGCTACTGATCCCTTCCACCTGGTTATTTATGTGGAGCTTCTGCCTGAACACCCCTTATCCACCTGTATTTTGAGGCTCATAAAAATTCCCCGTCGAGCTGCTTTAATAGCTTGACGTTATGCACATCGTCTGGCAGGAGCCAAACCTCCTGCAATTAAGAGGTGCTGCAGCCTGAGCGCCAAGTGTTAATTATTAACTCCTTTTGGAACGTGGCCTCCTGAGAAAGGCCATCCCGAGTCACTCTCTTCCACCAAAGCAAACCCGCAGCCAAAGAAACAGTAAAGCTGGAAACTCTCCTGCTTCCTCCTGCACTTCCGAGCAATATCCGGGCCAGCAGGGAGTGAAATATTTTGGGATGAGGTATGAAACAAGTCATCATCCAGAAATACCACTTCTAAAAGCAGATTTCACCCTGCTGTTAATGCATCTCCACCTTCACATTTCCCTGCTTTATTACAGCCGTAGAGGGGGCTGATGACTTCAAAGAAGGTCTCTCCAACCATCTTTCAATCTCTCTCCTGACCCAAGTGCTGCACGGCTGCTGAATTTAATGCAGGCTTCAGTTCCTGCTTGGGTTGCTGCCGACAGACTCGCCAGCCCCCGTGACGAGATGCTTTTTATGTCTCTGCCCCCTCCTCGAGCATCACAGGGTGATGCAAGTGGGATGGGGCCATGAGGAGTTCGTCCAGTGGAAGCCCCTGTTCCGAGCAGGATCAGGGCTGGGATCATATCCAGCGTCTCCAAGGATGGAGTATCAGGGAGGACAAAATCTCCACCCTGCCAAACTGGTACTGTAGGCTAGGATAAAACCAGGATATGGAGCTGCAGGCCAGGGGAGAATATTCCACGGAAGGAAATACGATGGCTTTCCATTATTTCCTCTCAACGAGCGCTGCTAAGGACAGATGCTGCCAAGCCCCCTGCCAGGACAACCTGGCCCAGCAATGTCTCCTTTTTGGTCATCTTTTACCAAATTTTACCTATCATGGGAATACATTAAACATGCAACAACTGGGATATGCTCCGCAGAGCTGCGTAGGACCGGTGATGCCGACAGCAAAGCAGAAGCACGAGAGACAGCAGGAGAGACAGCAGCACAGGCATTCAGGTGCTTTCTGGGCTGCACTCGCCTTTGCCATCGGTGGAGGCAATGGAGTACCCTGGCTATGTGGGCTGCGGCCACAACATGAGATATTTTGGAACCCAGCAAAACTGATTTTCAAGGAAAACCCCCAGGAGAAGGCTGGGCAGTGTTTCTATCCTGCCTTGTGCTGCTCTTTTGAGGCAGAGCTTGTTGCAACTAGTCTTTGTGAATGCGGTGGGGAGCGCTGCAACCAGCAGGAAAATGATAAAAATCAGGAATACCCCAAACTGGGGCTTTTGGACTCAAAGCCTGACCAAAGTCAACCAACTCTTAACAGTCTGTTTCCAACAGGAACCAAAAATGTCAGCAGAGGAAAGAGCAAAAACTGCTCAGAGGACGATTCTGGATCCTTGGTAAGTCAGGCAGCTGCCTGCAACAGATGTCCACCTTTGCAAGCCCCCTAGGACCCACCAGGTAAAACTGGGTGTTACCAGCATCTCAAGCAGCAACTTGCTACTAAACACAGGCAGGTCAAAGCATTTGGGTACAGCCTGGACTTCCCCAAATCGCTGCCACTCAGACTGCAGCCAAGGTAGGGAAGTAGGATCCCTGTCCTGTCTCCAGCTCCACTGTCCTGGCCAGAACCCAGCCATTGCTCTCAGCTGGAGAAGCCCAGTCCCCCTCCTCAATGTCAGGCTACCTGGTAGGTGATTTGTCCTCATTAAAACATAGGGACCTGAGTAAGACTTACCACGAGCCGCTGGGATAACCACCGATATTTCTACTGACTACTGGTCCTCACCACATGGGAGCAGGACTGTCTAGAACCAGCCATGCACAGAGGCATGTTCTCCAGCTCACATGATTCCTGGTTTCCTTCACTGCTGGAGCCTCCTTTGATACGGTTTTGCTTATTTTAAATCAAAAAGCAGGAGAAAAGAATTTGTCTCCACCAGCACATCTCCTTCAGAACAAGCAGAGGCACATATACTCTGCAAGCTCACCCAGATCGCATCAAGAGTAGAGAAAGAACATCTGAGAGCAGCCAGAAAAACAGGATCAAAGCAGGACAACAGCCAGGATCCAGTCTCAGATGCCTGCCTGCTCGGAGGATGCCACTGGGCACTTCCGTGGCTCCTTCCTTCAACACCCTCAGGGAGCAGGGAGTTTCTCAGCACTGTTTTTAAAAAAACACGTGAACGCAAGGAGGCGATGGAATGGGAAAGAGGCACCACCAGCCCCATCTAAACCCTTCCCCAGGAGATTAGATAGCATGTAATCTCCACCCACAGTAATAATCACACAGCTTTGCTTAAGTCTTCCTCGTCCCCCCCTCATCCAGATGCCCCAGAACACAGCTCTGCTTATCTGACAGGCAGTGACGAGCGAGCATCTCCTGCCCGTTTTCTTGTTGATTCAGAGCAGCGCCTGCAATTTGTTAACATCTCTTCTTCCCTCCAATTTAAATCTCGGACGTGGCAGGCCTCTGTCTAACAATAATACAGGGATTTCAGGGGTATTTATGAGAGGCTTAAAAATTAATCCTACATGAGCAAGGTAAGCCTGCTCTTGGCCTAAAACACGGCTGGAAAATCTGGTGCCATTGCTACAGTAGGAGAAAAGCGGCATTAATGGCAGTGAGCTCCCTTCGAGTGGGGCCAGGGGACTGTCAGTGCTGCCAGGCCAGCTCCTGCAGCCAGGTTAGGGGATGCAACAGTGAATCTGGGAACAGAATCAGAGAATCATGGAATGTTTTGGGTTGGAAGGGACCTTTAAAGGTCATCTAGTCCAACTCCCCTGTCCTGAGCATCTGCAACTACAGTAGGTTGCTCAGGGCCCCATTCAACCTGATCTGGAATGTTTCCAGAAGTGGAGGTTCTACCACCTCTCTGGGAAAACTGGGCCAGTGTTTCACCATCCTCAGTGTGAAAACTGTCTTCCTTCTCTCTTAGTCTCAATCTCCTTTTAGTTTAAAACCATTACCTCTTGTCATGTTGCAATAGGCCCTGCTAAAAAGTCTGTCCCCATCTTTCTTACAGGCCCCCTTGAAATAACAAAAGGTTGCAATGAGTTCTCCCTGGAGCCTTCTCTTTTGCAGGGTGAACAACCTCAATTCTCAGTCTGTCCTCACAGCCAAGGGGTTGCAGCCCCGGATCATTTTTGTGGCCAATTCTGGACATTCTCCAACAAGTCCATGCCCCTAACTGGGGGCATTTCCCTCACAGGTCTCACCACATTTCATCTGCTTAGAAGACTGAGGATTTTTACCCCATTCCTCCCCATGGCAGTAAGTCCTACAAGATATCTCTGCTTTGGCCAAGGCTGGGAGGAAAAATGAGTTGAGCACTGATTGCTGGGAGTAACTCCTGTGCCAACACACAGGGGCAAAAATCATCAGTTTACTAGGGGAAGGAAAAGAGAGTGATTTAGGCCACTTCGCAGGCTGCCAGCCCATGGCACCCCGTGGTGCTCAGGCTGCATGCCCCCAGGAGCAAAAGCAAAGATCAGCATATCTTGGCCTTGGGAAGATGTCTGTGTATATTGGTATATTTTCAGCTTGAGAAACGTGGCCGCGAGGGCAGCCTCGCTGGGAGGACGCGTCATACTGTGAGCTTGGCAGACAGAACAGCAACTCACATCAACCCTTGTCTTTTATCAGCTGTATCTCAATTACACCCATGAACCTAAAGCCCTTCATGGCCCCAGAGGTGACACAGCTTCGCTCTAAAAGCAACCTCCACACCACTGGGCCAAAGCTCTCGCAGGCAGCACTGAGGGGCCATGGTTCTTCCCCAGCAGCACTTTCCATTTGTGCCATCTTCCGGTAAGAGTAGATGGGAGGACAAAAGCAATGCCCAAGCCTGTTTCATGGCAGCAAACTGGAAAGCCAGGGGAGAAGGAGGCTTCTGGGAAGGCTGTAATCTGGTCCTTAGACATCATCAGAGCAGGAGATAGTAACCAGAGCAACCTCCCACTGCTGCAACACCAGCCTCAGCGGCCAAGGAGCTTCACGTGGCCTCGCTTGTGCTGGCAGGGATGAACATAGGGTGGGGGACACCCGTGCAAGGTGTGGGCACACTTCTTCCAGCCTGAATGGGCTCAGAATGAAGGGCTCCGCAGTTTGGAGATGGAAGACCTTGCTTCCCCAGGGAACTGATGCACTTCTGCAACACCCCAAATTCTACTTGGCATCTCAAGAGAGCTCTGTCCCTCCCCACAGCTCCTCCCCACCCCCAGTGGAAAGGAAGGGGCTCAGCTCCTGACCACAAAATGGACAAGTCTCTTACTTTCTTCTTGCTGCAGTAGATCTGCCACTTCTTCTCCGCCGGCAGTGCGAACATGGCCTCTCTGTGTTTGTCCGTAAGGTCAAGCTCATCCTGGAAAAGGGAAAAAAAAACCCACAAAACAGGCAATGTGAGTACACAAATGGGTGATGGCACAGACACAACCCTCCAGAGAAGCAGCATCAATCGACACGGGGCCACACCACAGCACAGCAGTGGTCCCGCAGCATCGCCCCGTGACTATCCATTTGTCAGGGCACTTGATGCTAATTCTCACCCTGCTGTTGCTGACCTCCCCCTGACTCCTGGGCTACAGCCAGCCAGCTGCCAGGAGGATTGGGCTGGAAACCTCCCCGCCTCGCTCCTCCTGGCCATCGTCTTCATTGCTTTAAAAGGCAGAAAGAGTCTTAGAAAGGACATCCATGAAGCTGTTTCAGCTGCCCACAAGATACCCTGGCATTGAGGACTGAGAGCTCCAGATGACAGACTGCATCTCAGACACGTACAGTGAAGAACAGTTCAAATAGGACCTTTCTTGTTTACCATCACAGATCACTGTTTCATGGAGCACCCCAAGTGGTCCAGCCCATTTCCACTGCAAACACCCTCATATCATCAAAAACTGGGGGTTCTTTTTGGCTTTTGGTTTGTTTTCCTATAACTAAAAATAGAAAGCTCTTTTCCTAATATCTAAACTTCATAAAGAGGCACGCCCTCTCCATCAAAACTGGACTATGTATTGCCTGGCAGAGATAAGGCTGTTCACTGACTGAAATCTTTATTGGTTTATCCGATGTTATTTTAAAGCACACATCCATTTTCGACTTGGAAGCTCGGTTAGCAGTGTGCCCTCCTCTGCGATGCCCGAGTATTATCAAAGCCTCATCGCTTCCTGGTGCTAGATGTAGGTCAAAGCTTTTACCAGAGACCTAAATAAAACATTCAAACAGGGCTGGGAGGCTCACTGTCAAAGCCAGCATTGATCTTACAACCATGGATGTCTCTTAAAATCGCCACCACTGATGACAATCTTCATGCTGGAGGTTGGTGCAGCAGTGGGAGCACTGGAGAAGCTGTAGAAATCCACAGGAGAGCTCTGCCATGGCCTCCGGCCAACTCATCCCACCCAGGCAGTGGATTTAAGTAAGAGGATCCTCATTAAAAATTACACACTTAATTCCAGCAACTAAAAATAGCAAAAAAAAAAAAAAAAGAGATATCACACAGAGACCCATTAAAGTTTCCCTGCCCGAATAATAACACTTACAAACTAAAGCTGGTAGCCTCTGGTACCCCAGTCAAAGGTAATAGCGCCATTTGGTGAAGGCTGAGCAAGGTACCTATGGGGAAAGATGGATCCTGCACTAGCAAACCCACAGGCCACAAAGAAATTCAGCTAATTAAAGCTCCTATTGCACCCAGTAGCCATAGAAGGGAGCCTTCAGCTATCTTGTAACCCAAGCCCAAGGGTCCTCCAGTACAACACGCAGCAACAGAGGACTGCCGGCGGTCCTGAGCATCTTAGAAAGGCTTATGCATCCACTTCATATATTGATTTCACTTCTTAATGAAACTACTCCTCAAAAGGAAAGGTGTCCTGCAGCTTTTTCCAGAACGTACGTACGGAGGAGCTTTGCCTCCTCCTTGACTTTCCGCCTCCCGCTATCGACTGACTCTTCAAAGCCACTGCGCTGCCCAGAGGTGAGGCTGGTGGAGCTCAGGAAACAGACTTGCAAGACGCTCTTACAACAGAAATAAACATGCTGCCATGACACCTGAACCCAGTTTGAGATACCTCTCCTACCCCTACACCCTGGAAGGAGAACCTGTCTTAGCAACCCCTCCGAGGAGTGCTACCTTCAAACTTCTCCATCTCCTTACAATTTGGGAAATCAGGGATTGTTATCATAGTCATTTTGACTGGAAAAGACCCTTAAGAGCATTGAGTCCAACTGTTAACCCGACACTGCCAAGTCCACCACTAAATCATGTCCCTCAGCACCTCATCTACATGTCTTTTAAATGCCTCCAGGGATGGTGACTCCACCCCTGCCCTGGGCAGCCTGTTCCAGGCCTTGACAACTCTTGTGGGGAAAAAATTTTTCCTAAAGTCCAACCTAAACCTCCCCTGGTGCAGCTTGACACCATTTCCTATTATCTTATCACTTGTTACCTGGGAGAAGAGACCAACCTCCACCTCACCCCAGCCTCCTTTCAGGCAGCTGTAGAAAACAAGAAGGTCTCCCCTGAGCCTCCTTTTCTCCAGGTTGAACAAACCTAGTTTCCTTAACCAGCATCCGATCTCCTTCCCAGTCTTGGGCAAATCTTGTTACCTTCCATGCCCCAAAAACCACAATGCACCTAGTGTCCTTCACCACTGTCTCCTCAGGCTATAAGCTGGTCAGACACCCAAGCTCTGCTTCAGTCACGATTCTGTGTGTCTAAAGGTGGGCAACAGGATGACACCTGACACAGGGACCCAGTTGAAATTCAGCTCATTGGAAAAATACATCTGGGAGCGTCTCCAGATGAATATTTACCTCTGTGGTGAGGGTTTGAGTGAGCACAGGAAAGTGCTTCCACTGCAACTCTGCTTCCCGGCCACATGAATCTGAGATTCAGGCATGAAAGCACCAGCCACGCACATCTGTACTGAGGCTTTTAGAAAAATATTTATTGAAACTTTCAAAACACCATGCCCTAAAAATACCAAAATGTAAAGGTGAAGATTTATTAACCAAGAAAAAATAAATCTAAACTGAGCCTATGCGGGAGCAAGAAGGGATAAAGCAGAAGAACATACTAGGCACTGGTACATGACAATGTGCAAACACATCCCAAAAAGGCGCAGAAATGCTTCTGAGCTACACACAGCACGTTTCAGTGTGTCCCAGCTCTAATACGTTCAGTCATCGCAACCCTGCACCACTCAGCAACACCTACCTAATGATATCTCGCAGGATGCTTGGGAGAGGTGTTTGAATAAATACTGTGTGGCACCCGGCGAATATGAAAATCCTCACAATCAAACGGTGACTAACGACTGTTAGTCTGAGTTGTAACAGTGACTTAAGTGTGAAGTCAGGTCTTTGTTGGTTTTATGTGTATGGGGATTCCTCCACCTCTAGCCCTTCGCACTGATGGGTATCTCAGTACTCCCTGGCCCCAGAAACTGCTCAGAAACTGCCCTTCAAAATCCAAAAGATACAGAGATGACTGAACATCAACCATTTTCTGGGGGCTCACAGAACACCGTACAAACACAACTCTGACAAAGCCTTCAGCAAGCGCACAGCTTCTCTGCCGTGCACAACCTCAAACCCATATGTGCCTTCAATTAATAATCACGAGCCTGATAATTAGGTGATTCTAACTGGCAATTAATTTTACAGGCCATTTGCAAACCACACGCTCCCGCTACAGCAGGCGATGTTGGCAGCTGTCAAGTGAGAAGATAACCAGTGGATGGTATCCATCAGCTCCACAGCCCTCACCTCTCATTTCAGCCTCACCTTTCCCAGCTCTGCCCCTTCCACCTGGCTGCCTCCCATGGCAGGATCTGCCAACTTTGCTATTTTAAGTCTATTTTTGGAATCGGGTCAAAGGTATGTAAAATAACAACCTCATTTTGCTACCAAAAGGAAGTCTCTGCCCAGAGTGTTTTTACTGGAAAGACATACGCTACTCTTAAATATTTCACCTTTAGATCAGGAAACATGTTTCCACATTAAATCTTCATTTGAATATGATTTAAAAAAAAAAAGCTCACAGGGGAGATCTGATTCTGAGAGTATATTTGCTATTTCTAGGGGGCAAAATACTTCCGTGCAGCTTGCTTTGCTGACAGCTCTCCTCTCAAGCCAAGTAAATCTCCCTCTCTCTCCAAGCACGGCACAAGCTCCAGTGAAGGTGATCCCACAATGTCCTCCTAAAGCTACCTTAGAAACACGTGGCTCTGCTCAGCAGGCTGCGAGCACAATCCCATGGGCCAAACAAGTTTTTATAGAGTCATCTATAACTTCTCCTTGGAAGACACAAAGCAGCACTCAGGGGCAGATGTTTCCATGGTCTGTACTTCCCCAAGCTGGCAATCAGGCAGTATGAGGAGCTCAGGCCAGCAGAGGTTCTCTGGTTCAACCTCCAAGTAAGTAGGGCCCCCTACAGCCATTGCCCAGGACCACGTCCAGATGGCTTTTGAGTATCTCCAAGGAGGGACTCCAGTACCTCTCTGATTTGCAGCCACCATAGTCTCCAATCACCTCCTGAAGGCAAAGCCAGATCAAACAGAAAACCAAGGCACCACCGCTGGAAGAAATGTTTGACCCCCACAACAGAAAAGGTGTCAAGTCCATGATCAACACAATGAAGTGCAAGTGAATTTACATCCTGGATGGATGCAGAGAGTTTTGAAAAAACCTGTAACTGACACCACAGCATGTAAAGGCAAGATCTCCTGCATCCTCAAATAAAGGACGAGAGATCCAAGATTGCTCAAAAAAAAAAAAAAAAACAGAAAGATGCAAGCGGGAACTTTTTGGCAACATTTGGCATTAACCGGTCGGTACAGCATGGGAGTTAAAAAAGAAATAAAGAGTGGTCTGCTGAAGCCTGCATCAGCTTCCTTTCTCAGAGGTCATACTGCTTTTTCATTCTCTTCCAGGCATTCTTCTCCAAGTTCATCAATTTGATTTATCCCAGAACGCCGCAGCGTCGAGGGAAACGGCAATCAGCATTTTTCCTCCTGTAGCTCATCTAATCTTCTTCCGCTGCGTGCAGCGCTGCCCGCGCGGCCGGCTGGGCAGCTGCCTGCCCGCCACCGCCAGCCCCCACGGCAATCTCCAAACCTTCCGCCTCCCAATCCATCTCACTTAGCTCCTTATTTTCTTTTTAAGCTGTTTTCCTAAAGAAACAGACTTATCAAGCCGTGGCTGTAACAGTGCAAACAACAACCGCCTTCGCACCCATCCTGCGCCGCAGGAGGAGCTCCTCGATCTGCAACGTTTATTTAGGCGGTTACAAATCTCAACGTATGCAGATTTATCGTAGGGTTTGTTTTTTAAATAAGAAGGCAGTGAATGAAGCCTTTTATTTTTAGTATTAGGAATAAAAAATAGCTCCCCCTCAGCACACATCTTTTCAGCCACAGTACCCTGAGAACTAAAAAGCAACCTCTCAGACAAACCAACCGGCGCCAATATTACCACTGTATATTTTCAATTTGCCCACGGCAACCTGCAGCTGGAATTACAGAACATGAACAAAACCGAACGATTCATATTTCTTAATGAATAAGTAAAAGAGATAGAAGGTTTTTATTAATTTTGCCTTTATCATTTAATGAATTGTTTGAATAAAGGAAATTGCTTACAGCAAGGGAATGAGTAGCAGCAACAAGGAATAACGACATGGAAGCACTTCAAAGTGCTCATGCCTAGTCAGCCTCCTCCCACATGGAATTTTTAGTGTCAAATTGGAAGAGAAAAGATCTGAATCCATCTTGCTCTGCAGCTTTCAGTTACTGACTTGAATGCGTTGGACAGACGTAAATAAAATGTGTCTTCCTTTCTTCTTCTGCAGGAAAGATTATGGCCATCAACAGCTGATTTAGCTGTTCAATAAACTCTAGCTGCAGCTGGCTCATGCTCCCATTAGTTCAAACACCTAACTGAGGCAGACAGCACATAATTATTCAATTTAATTCGTTATTTTCACAGGCTAAAGGTTTTAAAGGTGTTCATATTTCAATACTATTGCATTTTAAAAGAGAAGTATCCACTTATCAATCTTTTTTGTTGTAGCATGTATCTATAATCGCATATACACTTTAAAAAAAAAAAAAATTATTGAGCTCGGCCTTCTGTGACCTTTTCAGCGACATCATCTGGAAAACCTTTCTCCCATTTTAATTAACACAGGGTACTTCTCCAGCCTGAGTTATTGATCTACTCAATTTCATCTCAAAGAGCGCTCTCAGACCTAGAGGCCTGGCAGGTGGATCGCCAGTGCTCTTTGTCCACACAATTGTGCATAAACCCTGAGAACAAGAAAAATAAGATGCATCAGCTGATTATTTACTACTGTGAGAGCTAAAATGGATAAAACTCAAGTCAACCACAGCTGGGCATGACTGCCCTTGTACCTTAATAAATCACAAAGCTGGCAAATAAATAAGATGGAGGTTTTGTATGTGGATTTCCTACCTACTTACAGACCCAAAGAAGCAAATCCCTTTGCAATGAATTTTTAGATACCACCTCTACTACAGGCATCCCCGCGAGCCACTGAAGTTGGAAGTCAAGCCAACAGGTCAAGTGTGGCTTCTGATACCGCCTGCCTGACAGGGATGCTCACACAGGAAAGCTGTGCATGGTCCAGGGCTAAAACACTTCAAGGTTTCCTGAGATAACGTCCTGGGAAGGGCTTTAGAAAGAGGCTGGATAGGAATTAGCAGCTGCAATGCCCCACACCAACTCGATCCTGAAAGCTCCCCAACATTTACCACTCTGCACATGGGACACGAGGAATGCAGCCAAAGGAAGCAGGAGCCAGCTACCGCCTGATGGTTTGGTCAGCGTAAGATGGAAATGGACTCCTGGCATATCCATGCCTTGGATGGGACAAGTGGTCCTCATCTCCCCACAACCCTGGCTTTAGTGACACTTGGCATTCTAATGTCATGTTTTAAGAACTTAATCAGGTGCAAAGTAGAGAATTACCCTGTGAGGAGTCAATTTCTGACCAAGGCTTGACATCCAGTGGGACACCTAAGGAAAGCAGGCATCAGGTGGGCTTAGAAATATTAGGTTTCTTGGCAAAAGGAAGCTGGGCCCCAGAAATAATAGTATTGATTTGAACGCAAGAGTTGATGGGACAGTTGATGTCTGCAGGGCTGCAGAAATCCTCGGCTGCCCAGAGCCAACCTTAGTGGTGCTGGCCTGACGGGGAAGCCCCAGACTTTGCCGGTGACAGATACCACAGCAGTACGAAGAGTTTTAATTTGCATCTGCCACTGGATATGAGGCAGACACCGGTTATTCCCAGCAGGAACGCTTGCTGCTGAGGTTGGTGATGAAGCACAACCCACGTGTTGCTCAATCCTGCCTGTATCTCCAGCAGCACCACCTATCACTGAGCGGTCAGGAAGGAGAAGACCACTGCTGAAGCAGATGCCCCATCCAACGAGGCCGGCACCCTCTGTGGTACCCTGTGCCAGAAACACTTGGAGCTGGTACAAGCCAGAAAACCTAAATGCCTCAATTAAGGTCACTGATGCATTACCAAATGAGCTGTCCAGGCATCTCCCAGGGATGTGGCCTCCTGTTTTACGAAGTGCAAAGTGGAAAGCATTTAGCAGGTAGACCATAGAAATTTTCCACTTCAGCTGTACTTCTCCTGGAAACAAAGGGGTTTCTTATGCTTTCTGCCTTCAGCTGGGGTCCACATTGTCCTATAACATGGCTCCTTTGTAAAATTATGGGGTGGGAACAGCATAGGTTTGGGGCAAGTCCCTACACTAGTTTGTAGCGGTAACAGATATTGCAATTACATGAACACTTCAGATGAAATACAGCATTCCTTGGTGGATTACTTCAGTTGGGTCTGTGGAATACGTGTAGGCAGAAAATCCTTATTTTCTCACTGAGTACATGTGTGGCTTCTCTATCAGGTGCTCATCTATTAAAACCTATGTTTAAGAGATTATCTGTGAGGGTGTAACGCCGTGAGGTGACAAACACAAGCGCAGTGAGTGGCGGGCTGGGATGGGAGCGTGGCAGGTCCAGGCTGTTCATATCTAATGAGCAGAACCTGGGCAGCCTGGTAAAAGTATCCACACAGTTTCCTGCAGAGTAAATTTAAAAGCAGACATTTCTGAATCGCTTGGTTTTCTTCCTTAAAAGTGATTCATAAGGTCAAGCGAGCTTGGTGTTGGGAGATAGTGGTGGGATGGGGTCAGGAGCCCCTGTGCCGTGTGTCTGGCCCTGGACAGACTCTGCAGACAGGGGTGTTTTGCTCATGACACAAAGGCTATTGCAATCTTATTTTTTCTGGGTACCAACTGCCTGCTTTTGTTTGTAGATATGAGGGGAAAGGCTCAGCCACTAGGCAATGCTTCTCAAAATCCTGAAGTCCTCAATGCTGCAAAAACCAAGCAGCAAAAACCCGACAGCTGACCTGTGAGCATGAAATACAAAGCTCGGCTTTGCAGCTGATCCCTCAGCTGTTACTTAAAAGCCGTGTTGTTTTGCAAGGCCCAAAACCTCATACTTTCTGCTTATTGGATTAGAAACCGGGCGAAAAGCACATTACTTAAGTTCCCGAGTAAAACTGGCTATCGCTAGCAATGAGTTCCCAACCCAGCGCTGCTGTTAACACATAACAGCGTGCACATGGACCACCCCACCGCTTTCTCCTCGCGTTAGGGCTGTCCTCTGCAACGTATAAAACAGCCATCACCCCAGCACGACGAGAGGACGGGAGGACACAGCTCTGCAGAACAGTTATGCATGGAGCTTCTTACCCAAGCACCCCACATGGTGAGCCACGGGCCGATCACCCACCGTGAAGCATTTCAAAGGCGACACGGCATTAATCTCCATGATGGGGGATGCTATCTCCTAACAGATAGCATCCAAAGAGCGGCTCTGATGAAATGCATTAGTTCCCCCAAGTACAGCAATAACAAATGCTGCAATAAATCTTGAAAGCTGCCAGAGATCTTTTCTTTTGTTCCTCAGGCTCCCGAGTTTCCACTACTTCATAAAGCAGCAGGGAGGGACGGAGCAGCCTTCCACGTCGCGGGAGGGGAAGGCATGAAGCCCAGCATTTTGGAGACCGTCTGTGAGTATCTCCTCTCCAGCAGATCCCAGAGCAGACAGTCACTAACACCATGCAACATCAGTGGGCATCCGTCCTGAGCTAGGGGGCTGGGGACACCGCACAGGACCCACCACCCACTTTCCAGGGTCACCTCCCCAGGTCTCTAAAACCTGCTGGTTCCTGAAGTTTGGGTGGAGGGACCCTGGGAAGGTTACCTGTTCTGGTTTCACAGGCTAAAAATGGGCTGCTGCACACAGCAGGTAGGATGCGGGCCTAGACGGTGGCTGCTCTAATTTCTTCTGCATCGCTAACAACAAGTTAGAGGCAAAAGAGTCTGAGAAGTCCCATTGGTACCAGTAACTGGAATTTCCTCAAAGCCCAGGTATTTGAGAGGACAAGCCTCAAGGGGTGGCTGGGGCAGTATCTCCTCTGAGTCCTTCCCTCTACTGGCAAGGACACAGGCTGGGAGCAACGTGTGGAACCAGGGACAAGCAAAGCCACACCAGACCCAGCAGCTCCTCTGAGCCTCCAGGCAGTCCCAAGAGCTGCCAGAGCATCACTCTCACACTGCTGGGATGGAGATGCTGCTGTGACCAGCCTCACCAAAAAAAGAGGCAGCGAGGGGTCCTGGGACCCCAGTGGGAGTCCTGTGGGACTCCAGTGGGAGTCCTGGGTTATGCCAGGGCTCCCACTGCCCTCTCTGGACCAAGCCTTTCAATCCCCCCCCATACCTCCACCCCGCCGCCCGGCGCACGTCCCGTGGGGCTGATGCACACCACCACACACAGAGCGTTTCATTACAAACCTCGGAGTGACAAGGAGTGTTAAGCAGATATAAAGGACATCAGTCATTTACCCATCTGGTGGAAAGTCTAGTTGCTGGCAGAAAATAGAGAGGATTGTTACAGCAAGATCTACCATATGGCACCATTATGTGGAGCTTTGCAAGTTCTTTCTCTGAGCGTGCAAGCAAGATTTCAGCCTTTGAAGAAACGCTGTATTGTTAGCCTGGATATGCAGGAGCCTGTTGAAAGAAGCTGTGGCAGATGGCACAGCTTTGTTCTCTTGGTTCGCAGGCAGCTCGTGCAGCCCCGGACATTCCCCCTAGCCGGGGCTCAGCAACCCCATGACACAGCGATTCTCCTGAGGTGTGCTATGGGAGGAGTGATGGCTTCTGAAACTCCCTAAATCCAATGGATGTTGCCTGGTAGGTACCACACTGCTGTACAAGCCCCAGGAGACAAACACTGCTGACCTGAGCCGGTGGGACATGCTGATGTGGACGCAAGAAGAGCTGCACAAAAATGCAAGCCCTTGTCCCGGCCAAGGGAGCCGCAAAATAGTAAATCTTCCTCAAATTCCCTGCTTTTGTCTGCGCCTCCCTGCCAGCACCTGCTCCTCCCTGGGTGGCTGAGCCTGGCCGGAGCCCCGGCAGGACCACGGACAAAGAAAAGCCTTTCAGACAGGGCCGGTGCCCGCTTGAGCGACATCCCAACAATACACTGAAGAAAACCCATTCAGCCCAGGCAAGGGGAAAGGAAGGGAAAGGGAAAAGGTTCCCCTGGGAGGAAGCAGTGATCAGAGATCGACCACAGCAATAACATCTGCATCTGCCCTTCACCAGGGAAAAGTCATTGCCTGCTGCATACTGCTGGCTGGGACAGGGCACGTTGTCCTTATAGCCCGGGATGGAAAGCAGACATTTTTTAAAGGCTTATTACTCCTGTTTGTGTCCAGGTGAAAAAAAAACCACAACCTATCACCTGCTTCCAATTTATTCCTCCTGAGAAACACTTGCACAGCCACAGAACAAAACACAAACTGTTTAACTGTTCTACTGAATTATTCTAATTAAAATCCAGTGTCCATCTAACACAAAGCAGGCCATAAAAAGCACATCAAGAGAGCAGATTGTGTCTTTAGCTGACCTGGGAGTCACAGCTGCTCCAGGTCTCTCTGCAGCTCAGACCCTCATCCTCTGCCGCTGGCATGGGACAGTCTCCGATTTCTCATGCTACAGACATTTCCTGACTCAGACAAACAGCCATAAGAATACCTGAAGCCCGGAGAATATTTTGTGGGATGGCTCCAAAAAGTTTTGCCCTTTGATGCTCTAGTTCCAAATGTCTACGCTAAGTGCAGGGGGGCTGGACTAGATAACTTTGAAAGGTCCCTTCCAACCCAAACTATTCTGTGATTCTACCATTCTATGTATGCAGCAGGCTGGGATCTGTGAAGCAGGGACCCTGCTGGATTGCCGGTCTCTGTGGGAGGGTTGTCCATCCTGGTGACCAAACCCATCACTGCAACTTCCCCAAAGATACCGTCCGTCCCAGGCCTGAAATCTTCCACCCCTGCCACTCAGAGTCCCTAATGGGAACAAATGGGGCAGAAAAGTCACCATTAAGCTGCAAGAGAAGAGCTGGCCAAGGATCAACCTGAGCTGGCAAAGCCTCCAGATCCCCTCCAGCCCCTTTGACTTCCCTCAACACAATCGCCCGGGACGACCAAAGACTTTGGAGGGAGCCCTGGTCCCACAGAGCAGGCACAAGCCATCCCACCCTGGATGGTCAAGCGCGACAGGCCGAGTGGCATCAGGCTTTCACGGGCGTAAAAATCAGCCCAGTGCCTCTGAGTGCTTTCTCTGTCTCTCTTCCAAATGTTACACAGTGGGTTTATACAGAAACAGTGGGACACTTTCCAAATCATTTAACTAATGCTGAAATTTAAAACCCGACACCAAGAGGTTACTGAAAGCAAGAAGGAGCTGTTGTAATGGAGGGAAGGGATTTGCATCTTCATTCCCCTCAAATGGGAATCTGCCTTCTCTGCTTCTCTGTGGTGCTGGCTCAGGTCAAGATCTGCCTGATGGGTTTTCTGGGGAGCCAGGGGCTTGCAGCTGCTTGCGTGGTGGGCACCTGCTGTACCCCCTCCCTAAATGACTTCAGTCGCCGGAGAGCCAGCGTAGCTCCTGCTGCTGTCATGCCCTAGAGCAGCAGCTGCCTCTGGGCAGTGTTCTCACCCTGGGCTGAGGGGAAAAAAATCTCAGCAGCAAGGAGCAAAGGGATAGGGAGCAGAAGGGCCATACCAGGGCATGCCCCACACCTGGCTGGTCCCTGCGACTGCCGCTGCACTCCTGCCTTGCTGTACATGCAGCGGTTCCCTGCGGCATAGACTCTGCACAAAGCATCTGGGTGAATTTCATGGAATCAGTAGAATCACAGACTGGTTTGGGGTGGAAGGGACCTTTAAAAGTCATCTAGTCCAACCCCCTGCACTGAGCAGGAACATCTGCAACTAGAGCAGGTTGCTCAGGGCCCTGGCCAATCTCACCTGAAATGTCTCCAGGGATGGGGCATCGACCAACTCTCTGGGCAACCTGGGCTAGTGTCTCACCACCTACATCGTAAAAAAGTTCTTCCTTATATCTAGCTTGAGTCTCCTCTCTTTTAGTTTAAAACCATCACCCCTTGTCCTGTCTCAGCAGGCCCTGTTAAAAAGTCTGTCCCCATCTTTTTTAGATGCTGTCCTTTAAGCACGGAAAGGTTGCAATAAGGTCTCTCTGGAGTCTTCTCTTCTCCAGGCCAAACAACCCCAACTCTCAGCCTTTCTTCATAGGAGAAGTGCTCCAGCCCTTGGAACATGTCTCTGATCTTCTCTGGACCTGCTCCAACAAATCCAAGCCTTTTCCATGCTGAGGACTCCAGAGCTGGACACTGCTCCACAGCTTTGGGTGAAATGCTTTGAAAATCCTGGGCTGAGACGAGGTGCCACAGGCCAGCTGGGGGTCCAGCACGTGTGCATCCGTAGATGCCTCCTCCAGCCCGGCTGGCAACACCGAGCTGCAGCACAACAAGCCCTTACACTGTCTTCAGCTGGGGCATGGAGAGAGTTTTCCATGGGAAAGAATTTCCCCAGGAAAATCTGATTTGGCCAAGTTATCAGCGGAGAAAAACATGGGACAGAGGCAGTCGCTCCACCTTAACAAACCAAACCCGATCGGTGGTGTTCTGCAAGATTGCTGCAAGAAGAATCCTGCTGCAGGGATATCTCATCCCTGTTGTGCTGTGTTGAGTGTCCCAGTCTGCCCTCTCATCCTTCCCATGGAGAAGGATGTGTGAGCAAAACCAGCTCTCGTAACACAACCTAGAGCTCTCCTCTACCATGTGGCCTGGCTCACCCAAACCACGCTGCCTGGCATCTAATGGGACATACTATAGCATGAGGTGTGACTGACTGTGCGTCACAACACCGTAGAGAAACACCTCACTGCTGCATCAACTCCAGGTGGGGCACTCTGGGTCCATCCAACAAAACACACCAAAATGTTTTCACTTCAAAGAAATCGAAGTTTTTTTTACCTGTCAATATTTTTTGACCCACATCTTTCAGAGTTTTGGTATCAATGGATAAAGAAACAATAGCCTGACTCTCCTCCAAACCTCAATTTAGCCCAAAATCAAGGATTTCTGCAAAGCAGAGTCCCCCAGAAGTAAAGTCACTTTGTGGCTACAGAAGAAAGCCTGTTTTACCGGCTTGGACACCCCTGCATCACCCCAGAGGTGCACAAAGCCAGACTAGCCCCCAACTCCTGCTCTAAGAAATCAAGCCTTTCTAAACGAGAAAGAGAAACCACCCCAAACTGCAGGACTTCAGTGCAGAACCAACTCCCAACAGCAGCCCCAGATGGTCCTTTCACATCAAAGCTTGCTTGAAAACTCAAAATCAAGCTTGGAGGGACTAGAAAGTGGGGGGGGGGGGCGAAAAAAGCATCCTACTTACCACCAGCTCTGTGAACATGACGTCCAGCTCCTCCACTGGCGGCATGGGCAGCGCAGGCTCCATGGTCTGCAGGGCGAAACTGCTGTCATTGCGTAGCCGGTATGTGATCTCGGGGTGGTCGCTGCTCCGAAAGCAGCAGAAGATGAAGGAGATCCCCCGGCTGCTCCTCTTCCTTGGAGCCATGGCCAAAATCTTCTGCGTCCCTCCCTCCTGTGCACTAGATCCTGAGGGGAAGAGAAGAGAGGAGGCTCAAGCAGCCGCCCCGCAGTGCTGCGCTCCCCTCCTACCCAGGGGAGGAGGAATCAAAGCCACCCACGCGCTCGGTGTGGAGGGGAAGAGCAGAGACAGTTTATGTGCCAAATATTTCTGCTCAGATTTGATGTTTACAGTCCTGGCAACCTTGATGACCATGTGAACTAAAAAGATGCATTTGCTTTGCCTTGTGCCGGAGCCAGTAGCTGTAAGGCGGATGCTCCACCATCTTTGTGGGGAGAAGGGTCCTGGATCTCCACCACTGCTGCAAATTTCAGCAAAACCTCATCAACCTCCCTGTGCTGTGGCAGCCAGACCAGCTCCTGTCTCAGTCCAGCCAGAAGTACAGCAAATTTTGCCAGAAATAGCTGGATTTGCTTGGAGCCACCAGGTATGGGGTCCCTAGTATGGGTGACTCAGTGCTTGAAGACCTCATGTAGCCCAGAATGCCCTGACCCACAGTCAGCAGTAGAACCAAGTAAATATTCCATATTCTCCCTCCAGCTCTTAAACGTGTCCCGAAACAGCCACCGGCAAACGCTGGTTGGGCGGCTTTTTTTTTCATGGAAAGTTTTACTTGGCTTTAATTAGATAAACCCTACTTGAAATTCCAGTAAATATTTACAAGACGCGATTTCAGCTGATAAAAATCACACGGTGCCGGTAGCTCAGACTTTCCTACGCAGTGCTTACGTCGGGCACCCCTCGCGCCAGCAGCCGCTTGGCTTCTGCTGATTTCTGAAACTCGGGTTGGGAGCAAAGCTCAGGGCAAGAGACACGTGCCTTGCCCAGCCCATAACACCAAAGATCAGGCAAACACTGCCCCAAAATTGGCATCATCACGTCAATGAGACAAGAAGAGGATCGCTTACAAAGAATGAGGATGGCAGAGAAACACTCTAAGGAGAAAAATGACCTAGCAGAGTATTTTCATGAAGCGTAAACATTTGTCTTATAAAAGCCACACACCCACATATTTTATCTCTGCAAAACAAGACGTCAAGATGTTCTGAGACAGGACAAACAGCCAAGGTTAAGGCAGAAGGTTGAAATATGGATGACTCAGATTTATTAAGAAAACTATGAAGAGACTTGGTAAAAAAGGTCAGCATTTGATCTCCCTGGAGCCAGTCACTCCCCAACTACAGATTTACACGCCCAAATAAACAGCCACCGTGCCCCATGGAGAGCCAGATTTGGGGCAGACCTGGAGTCAGACCATGCACCACCACCTGCACGGCAAACATTGCCCTCCCAAAATAGAGACCCTGCAGAAAATTCAGGCTCTAATCACATTCCTTTAACGGAGGATCTGACCCTTGAAATTGTCTTTGTTTGCATATTTTTAGCGCGTGGTGTAATCACCTCCTGAACCATGAACGATGGGAAATGGTTATTGGGTCTTCACGGGAGATAATCCCAGGCTATGCAACTGCTCTCTGCCCAGTCTGGAGGGTCCCGATTCCCAAAGAGCCCCAAATCTCATTTCACATTTAGCATCTTGCATGTAGAAAAATGTAGCCACCGGAGGAATTTCAGCTGCCATGAAATCTCTCTCATCGCAGCTCCCCAGCAGCCAGCACCACAGCAAATCCATTAGGAGCCTGCTGGCAGCCCTTCAGTGTTAGGAGGGGTCTGGGACTGCTGGGAAGTAACTTTCCTAAAGGAGGGAAGGAAACAAAAAACCAAAGGTGCATGGACCTCTGTCCTGTCAAATGTGGAGGAAAACATCACAGGTTTGGGTTTTAAAGAGCCATGAGGATTAGGGTGCAGAGGGAGATGCTGGTGCAGAAGCTCGATCGTGACCTTCAAGTCCTCAGCTGTGCAAAGTTTGGTCACTTGGTTATTATCAGACCATGAGTATGGCCGTGCTATGCCCAGAGCAGGACCTGATCCTACTCCTGCAGCTGGTCTGGGGCAAACAGACCCGTTCTCCTCTTCCATGGGGCATTTTCCATCCCCTTTTCAACATCATATCAACCTCGTCCTTGGAAACTGCTGCCACGTACAAGCTCTGACTTGAGCTTGTAAAAACGAGTGGAAAGCTTTTATCAGAACAACACCTGCTCCTCAGAGATATACACTCCTGCAATGTTTTACGAGGATTTTGAATGACAGACAAAAAGGCAAGATTTTATTTTTAGGTCTTAAAACAGGCAGTCATGTAGCAACCAAGACGAGGTATTTCTGAGCTGCTTCCAGCTCAACGAGGTTTCTCATTTTCATCTATAAACAATTAAAATTCATATATAAACCCAAGCCACCCTACAGTGCAGGCTGAGTGGGCTGTAGGTTGTTAGCAACCACGGCTAAAAAGGGTTACAGACAGAGTACGTTAGCTACCAGGCAAATAGCACTAAACCTTCAGAAGGCTGATGAATATTCATTGACGTGATGGATCAAAATCAAAACACGGCTCCCTGGCAGGTTGTGGGGAGCTGCAGACAGTGCAGATTGCAGTGTCAGAACAAAGTCCAGCTAGGCAGCTTTCGCCTTCCCTGCAAATCTTACAGAAATCAGTTATTCAGAGAGAAAAACCGACAGCCCCTGGCAACCTGGAGGCTTGCGTTAAGAAGAGCAGAAGGGACTAGTTCCACGCGACATCACATGTTAAGTGCCCTGCTCCCACCCCCGTTTATACCTTTGAGCACTAATTAGATCAATAAATTTAAGTCAGATTGTGATCTAATAGTGCCTTCTGGCCTTTACTATTGAGTGGGCCAGAATAAATTAAGTTTAATTGCCCCTGCATGTACAGCGCCAGGGAAGATAGGATGGGAAGGGTCATTGAGGGAACTTGTAGCCAAATCCCAAATCCCAAAGCACGACTGATGGGACTGAATCATTCCCAAAGAACTTCGC
This sequence comes from Baryphthengus martii, assembly GCA_013396935.1. Classification (NCBI taxonomy): domain Eukaryota; kingdom Metazoa; phylum Chordata; class Aves; order Coraciiformes; family Momotidae; genus Baryphthengus; species Baryphthengus martii. Next base: position 366,684 of record VWZK01002042.1, read on the forward strand.
TTTCTCAGGAACAACAGTGGAAATGTGTGCTCCATGGGCTCAGCCTGAAAGGCCATGGAGAAGAGGAGGAGGAGAAGGAGCTTAGCCCATGTGTGCCGTCAGGACCGACTGGGGCCCCCACGCAGGACAGAGGCCACTGGCTGCAGCTCAGAGATGCACAGAGAGATGAGTTCTGTTGTTTTTTCCAGAACCTAAAATACGGATCAAGCCAACATCGCCCTGAGTAGTGCTTAAATGAAATCAGTTATTAGGAGAAGATTGGACCCCAGTGTCGCTTCTGCCTTTGCTTTAAGGAAAGGAGAGCAGCAATTACCACTTGCATATTCAACGGCCTCCTCGGCAAGCTAAATTAGCCTGCATGGAGCAACACGCTGCCAAAGCCTGTCTGTGACTGATGCCCCAACAAGCTGGTGTAAAGCCAGCAGCGGTATTGCAGCACTGCGGTCTGCAGCCTAAAAATACCCAGCAAGGGTACAAACGCATGCAAAGGAGGGTGCACGCTCCCCTTCACACCCACCTCCAAACCCGCCCAGAAGCTAGGAGCTAAGTCCTCAAATATGAATATTCGTGTGTTGTTTTTCTGGCTCATCTCCCATCCCCTCCCAAAATAAGGATGAAAGATTTTGAGGGAGCTCTTTCTCAGAGGAGAGCTTTATTTCAGGGCATTGCACAAGGGGAAGAGTATTTTTGTGCAAGTGCAGTAACGCTCACTGACCGGCTGGGCCGAGCCCTGACTGATTCTGGCGTCTTGGCCGGTGCCAAGCTTTGCCTCCCACAATCCCACAGTTTCGGAGCAGCCTGGGATTCTCCCAACTGACAGAAATTTTCTGACTCTCTTCCATCGCTGCAAAATGACCTCCTTGGCTGGTGGGGGTTGGGAGGCGCTTGGCCTCGGCGGACAGTTTTGGAAGACGTTGTCACTCCCACCAGGTGCTAGAGCTGGGTGTATTGGACCACTTTTCACAGCACATGGAAGGCAGAAATTGGGCATCCCATACCTTGCACCCTACACTTGTCCCATCCTACTGCTGAACAACGGTGCACCCAGTGCAGGGTGCATGTTAGACCTGTTAAATACCTTGTATAATTTCTTAAAACAAACAATTCTAGATGATTTTCCTCCCACTCTAAGTAGCATCCAGACCTCCACAGCAATAAAAACTAGATGCTCCCACGGCATTTTTCAGACCAGCTGTTTTTTTGAGGCATCCCCTGAGAAGAATCAAAGCCTTCCCCAGGTATGTTTTGGTTTTTCACCTTATGAACTCAAGACAGCTGGCATCCTCCTCGGCCTCGTCCACTAACCCAACCTCTTCTGAGGTTCATATCTGATTATGAGTCCTCCAAAATGTGGGCACAGTGCTCTGTCCATCCCATCAGGCAGCAGCATTTTGGCCCAACCCACTCAAGAGTGAGAAGTGCTGCTCCATTTCATGTTCACACCACAGCCAGTGCAAAGAAACACTTTTTAATGAAGAGAATCCAAGCATTATCTAATTATAAATACAGAAGCTTTGAAATTGAGTCATTATGTGGATGAAAAGCTCAGAAACAGTATTGCCTTCCCCTAAGCTGGAGCTACCTTTCCTCCAACACAGAAGTCTGAAGGATCTGAGCCCAGCACCAGCACCTTCAGCACGAGCAACGCACTGAGCATGGTGCTGGCATCCCTGGCATGGTCCTTCCTCTTAAAAGCAATGTTTTGGCCACAAGTTCCTATGCCAATTTCCAAAAAGTCCCTTCTCCAGCATAAAGCTGTTCTCACGCATAGGCTGCACAAAAGGAGAACGTTAGTCTTTGGTGGAAATCCATGCTTACCAGCAGGAGGGGGAAAAAACCGAAAACACTCAGCTAAAAGGCTTTAAACTTTTGACAACTGCTGCCTTCTCCCTGTCCATCCACCTGTGAAACACCAGCTGTGAAAGGGGATGGGGACAGGACCCTTTCTGTGATGCCACAGGAAAATCAGCTGCTGGGAGGAGCCTTGACTATGAGCTAAATCACAAGAGCCGTAATTCTCAGCATAAGCAAATCTCAAAGACTTGAGTTTCATGGATTTATAAATACATCAGCCAAATCCTGGATTTCCCCAGATCCTCCTCCCCTTTCCCAGAAATCCCCTTATGCTCCATGAACCCATTGAAGAGGGTTTTGCATCTCCAAATCTCGCTTGGGCTACCCAGTACCCAAAGGATGCTGGCAGGAGCCGGCTGCAGTCGCAGGCTCTCAGCTCCGGGAAAACCCCATCTGCCAACACCGTCAAAAATCCAGCGCACGCCTGAAATGTCTCGCCTCTTCTTTGTATGCTTTCCTTTTATTGTGGCATTCCTCACAACCTGAAGAGTACAGCTGGGCCTGCTGTCTCACAAGAAGACATTTTACACTGCTCAAGGGCAGACAAGCTTTGGGGGTTGGCAGGTGAAATTCAGCAAGAAAAAAAATCAAACCAGTTTATTCAAAGAGGCAGTAAATGCTTCTACGTTCATTGGTGGGGTAAAAAAAAAAAACACAACAGTTGCACAAATCTGCAACAGAAAAAAGCTTTCCTTTTTCCATCCAAACAAAATTTACACCCACCGTAAGCAAGAGATTTTTTTTTTTGCCTGTGTCTGTAGGGAGCTCTCCTATCCTGAGGTATTGATGGTGTTACCCAGGAAAAAGAGCAACCACCTCCATCGCACTGCAAGAATATCACGGCTCAGCTTGGAAGCGCCTCTCCAGCACGCGAGCGAGCTCCCTGCCAAGGGAAGCACACGTGCTATTGACTCTGCAATCCAGTTTTCGGGGGAAGAGTGTGGTGCACAGCAGGGTGAGACGAGATCTGCCTGAACGCTCTCCAACTGAAATCAATCCTCAGAGCAGCGCCGCTCAGTTTGGAAAGCCAGAAAAAGTCTGGAGCAGGGGATGGCTGCCGGTGTGTTGCAGGATCGCATCTGTCCAAGGGCATGGAGATAAACTTGGGTCCAAGGAGATGCTGAGGGATTGCAGCATCCATCCTTCGTGGCAGGAGCTGGCCCAGGGATCCTCACATAGCCCTTTACCCCTCTGCAGTTGCAGAGACCGGCGGAGCTCAGTGCATAGATGAATCTGACCAGGGATGATGCTGCTGGAGCAAAACTTTGGTTAGTTTTTAAGGACTGAAAACCAAACCCTGCTGGAAAATTCCCAGTCACCTAGACAGCGAGCGGCACAGTGAAACTGAAGGAGAACACGAGTTCATCACTAAAAGGGTAAATTCAATCAATGACGAGCAGAGTGTTGGCACCAGATCCTCCAAACCACCACAGACTTCTTATGGGAGCTCCAGCAGATCAGCTCAGGCAAATGCCATTTATTTCAGGAACAAGGACAACAAGCATGGAACCACAGACAAGACCCAGTTTGGGAGCCTATATAAATATATATATATTTCTTAATACTCACTAGGGTGCTAAATGACCCAATTCTACAACTGCATACGTGCCTTTTTTCCAGCGGATTTTTGGTCCTTCTTTTACAGAAGCAAACCAGGGTGAGTTGATGGTGGAAGAAAGAGTTTTCAAGTCACATATTCCTCCTTTCCATGCCCTGAACGACTTGCATCCTGAAACCCAGGCACACCACTTGTCGGAAGTGGGTTAAGCCCAAGAGACTTCCGAGAAAAGGAGAGGGAGGTGGAGGCAGCGGGGGGAGGGGGGCTCTCCAGGAAGGATGCTGGAGCATCCCCTTGCTCTCCTCATGCCCCGGCCTGGCTTCAAAAGGCAGCAGAAAAAACCCCAGCAGAAAAGTGACATGAGAGGCCGTCCCTCCCAGTGCTCCCCTCACCCTGCTCCTGTTTCAGGGCGGCAGCTGCTGGCACTGCATTGTGGTGGGGCTCAAAGGCGCAGAGAGGGCCTTTCAAAGCTGAGGTCATGCACAGGGAGGGATTAGCACCAACCTGGGGCCCTCCTGAAAGCCCACAGCCTTGCAGAGAAGACCCTCACAAAAGTTGTCCTTTATCATTTGAACCTGGTCTCTCAAGGAGCCTTTGCAAGTGTCCAAGCTGGGTGATGCCAAGTCTTGGCCAGGCAGCCCGTGAAGCCAGAATCAGTCAAGAGACAGGTAAAAGACACTCATGGCAGCTCGGGCGGCTGCTACAGTCCCACTGAGCATCTCAGGGCGAGCATCTTCCTCCATCTCGGTTCCATCCTCATCACCCAACACCAGCCCAAACCAACATCCAGTCCTGCTCCATTTCCAGTGCTGGTTTTGGCCTCGACTGGGGAAAAACACTCACACAAAGCACAAAACACCTCCAGGAGGCTGATAATACCGAACTGTGAAGCCTATCCCAGCATATCACATGTTACATAGAATTAGGCAGGAAGAGTAGCTTCAGTGATCAGAAACCTCCCGACACGACACACGCCAGGGGCACCTCCCAGTCCAGCTGCTGGAAGGAGACCTCCCCTCTCAGTATCTCCCTCTCCATCAGAAAGGACGTGGCTTTAAGCTGCTTCATTTCCAAGACCACTCCTGACTCCCTTTGACAATGGCGAGCTTTTGTCAATAAAAACTCAGCAGCCTGGCAAGCGGGGAGAGAGGAGCTGTATTTCCCACTGGAGGAGGATATTTGTTTGCCAATTAGCCTTTTCCTGGAGAACAATAGTTCAATAAAAGCTTTCCTTTATTTTAATTCCCTCTTTTTTCCTCTCCTCCCCTCCCCCCTGCACCCTGCCCAGCCTCAAGCTGTGCTCCTCCACAGAATATTTGGGCCTGACTTTGATTTATCATATGCAAAGCCTCGCTGCTGAGCTTTCCATTTCACTGCTCCCCATTTCAGCAGTAATCCCCAGGTTCTTCAAGTGTAAAATCAAGGGGGGAGGCAGGCAGGCAGGTTTTTCCTCTTTTAAAGCCTCTTAATTACTTTGGCTTCGCAAACTGGAGTTTCCAAGTTGCTCAGCAGCAGATGCTTCCAGTCCATCAGCACAGCAACGTCTGCTGCGGAGTCACCACACGACAAGGCAATGAGGAGCTACCGGCTGAGTCCCGACAGGCTAGTTTTGCATTGCATTCGGAGATTTTTAGGATTATCCACACCCAGTGGATAATCACTCTAAAGTGAGGCTACTGGAACCACTGGTGTTAAGCAGTGTGTGTGTAGCAAGTTGTGTTTTTTCCTCTTTCACAATGGAAACCGGGTGGAAGCTGCTGTAAAGAGGACGCTTCCTAACAGAGCCCTCGATCGGTAGATACCATTAAACCTCACGGTATCATTAAAATTGTAGTCCAGACGATGCCCAAAGCAAACAAAACACATTTGTCAGATCTCTCAGCTGGCCTGCTCATCAGCAATGCTGATTTCCCTTCAAAGATTTTAAATCTTGATGCTAATCCAGAGCGATTTTTCCCCCTGAAGTACAAACCTGGGGTTGAGAATTCCTTGATAACTATGTCTGATGGCAGAAATGACCCGCTGGCCGCTTCCCTTCCCGTACGACACTAATAGCTTCCTGTGCTACAGCAGATGAACGCCAAAAAACAACCTATGTGAGCTCCCATCAGGCACAACGCAACGTCAACAGCTGCTACGTGATGCCTGTTCCCACCTGGCCGGCAAAAAGCTGCAATTTTTATCACACTACATTTGCATTTAAACATAATGAAGAAAAGCAGGTGAGTACAGCGAGCAAGGCTCATCGGAAGGCTTGATTAGATATTATTTTTATGTGGATGCAACATGATGTAGCTTATGGTAAAAAACACGCTTTGACTAGGGTGGACCTGAACCACCCTGGACAGCGGGACTCAGGTTTCCCAGGAGAGCTGCTCAAACTCATCACCTCCAATTTGGAGGACCCGGCTGAATGGAGGCACGATATTTTAATTGCCTCCCTGCAAGGAAGGGCTCGCTCTGAAGTCAGTCGACTCATTGCTGCTGGGGATGGACCAATGGAAGGTCCTTCTTTCCCGGCAGGAGCATCCAGAGAGGAACATCCATCCGGTGGAGATCTCAAGGGGATGAATCTAAAATTCAACAGAGGCTATTTTCATGCTTCATCCAGGAAAGTATCAGCATCAGCTGCATCAATACAAACCAAATTTAAACACACTGAGTACATGCACGGGATTTTTATTTTTTCTTTTGTGCATTGATCTAACCAAATCTACATTTCCCCAGACACTATGAAGTCCAAACAAGGCATCCATAGCATCCCTAATGCTTCAGGCATCCTGCCTGCCTCCATCTCTAAATGCTGCTTAAAAAAAAGCAGCCTCTTCACCCCACTGGAGCAAACTTTCCAGTGAGGAAACTCCTCTCAAAGGTTTAACACCACAGTGACAGCGGCCACCTCCACACCAGGGCTACATACAGAAATGGATTTCTCTTCTTCGCAGGTTTTCACACTGCACCCACCACAAATTCCAATAAAAGCTTCCCATCCCTGTAGATATTTACACAAAGATCTCCCTTTTCATTAAAAAAACAAAAACAACCCGAAACCAGCCTCGCAATTGCAAAGAACTGCTTGTAAAAGTGACCCAAGGGGATCCTGAGAGGCTCAGACACCCCGAGAGAAGATAACTGTGTTTGAAGTTTTTAATTTAATCTCATCTGCTGCAGGAGGGCAGTCTGCTAGTTCATGTATTTGGGACGAGCCACGCTCCAGAGACACCCACAAGCACGGACGTACCTTCCCAGCGGCCACCTCAGGCATGACACGGGCTCTGAAAGCCACAATGTCACTAATTGCTGTTGGGGTACAGTATGCGCTCCGTCCTCGCTCATACACCAGCTCCCTCAGCTACCACTGCCTGAAAGGTTGTAGCCAGGTGGGTGGTGGTTGTTCTCCCATGCAACAAGTGATAGAAGATGAAACAGCCTCAAGTTGCACCAGGGGAGGTTTAGGTTGGACATGAGGAAAAATGTCTTCCCTGAAAGGGTTGTCAATGCCTAGAACGGACTGCCCAGGGCAGTGTCGGAGGCATTTAAAAGCTACGTAGATGTGGTGCTGCTGAGCAACACGGTTTAGTGGTGACCTGGGTCTGAAGGTCTCTTCCAATCAGAATGATTCTATGTGCCCACTGCTATCTCTGCAGAGAGGCTCCATAGTCCAACACCATCACTTTGTTCGCCTTCCTGAGTCTTCAAATCAGTCCTTGATGCTCCAGGCCTTTTCCAAGCTCACAACTCCGTGCAGGTGTCTTCTTGCTTGGGGTTGGAGTCTACTGCTCTGGCCAGCAAGGTGGAAGTACTTCTCCCATTGACACCAGTCCAGTTCACTCACAATCTGACGCAACAGAGAACTTCACTTGTTTGAGGGTTCCTGAGTCCCTGGTGGTAGCAGGGTCTTGCAGAAGTCTTCAAATCTGCCACTTGGGCAAGGCTTCACAATACTGCTGGTGATCAGCACCTTTGTGATGTTCCTTCCAAGCTCACCTCCATTCCTGGCTTCAGGGTGATGTATTTGACTGACATCAGGTCCACTCAACTCTTTAGTGAGCAAGTGCATCCACAACACCCCAAGACACACTCCACACTCCCCATTCCTCTAGCAGCTTTGAAGGGGAAACACTCCAGCAGCAGAGGTGGCGACTGAGTTTGCTGACAGGAGCCACTCAGGGCTGCAGCTTTCCCCTAACCAGCTCACCAGATCTTTCAACATGGCCCAGGCAACACCAGTGATAGTAAAGCAGGGCCCAGAAGGTCTAACCAAGCTTGAAACCCACTGAGCTGAGCCCTTTCCCTCGATTTGTGCTTCCTCACATCCATGCTACAAGGGTCACAAACAGGCCAAGCAAAAGCTTCAAGTGTGGCGAGCCATGTTGATTGGCCTAAGCAGAGCCCTGATAAGAAAAAAGCAAAGCCAAGCCACCAGCTTGGGGGCTGCAACGAAGTCAGAGCATCTCTGCTAAGACACTCAAAGGCACCATTGCTCTACGCTTTGCCATGAGATGGAGGTTGCGATGAGAACGGGTCTCCTCAAACCCTCCCTACAAAGCCACAAGAACATCCAGAACCTCCAACGTCCAGAACGTCCATCTCAAACCCCTCCTTACAATGGAAGGCCTGCAGGTTTGCTGCCCAGACACTGCCTCAAGCCTTGAAAAACACTTTCCTCCACGTTTGACCTTGGTAGCCCATCGCTCCAAATCAATGCTGCAGCTTGGATGCCCTCAACATACACTAATTGAATAACTCAAAGACAGAGTGACCCTGAGATCAGCCACAATCTAATGACTGTCCACAGTGGGAGGAAATTAAATGGCTTTTGGATAACAAATATTTGCAGTGTTTTCCAGCACAAGACCTGTAACACTGCAACAAAAGCCTGAAGAAGCTGCAAATTGGATTTAGGTATTTGAAAGGCCCAGATTCACTCTGCTACCGCCAGAGACACCACAGGAAGAGAAAACACCCTGAAATAACTGTATCTACAGACAAAAAGTTTTAAAATCCCATTACTGCAGGTTTTGAGAGCTGGCAAGAGCTACCCATCCCCACCAACTGCAAAGTGAGCAGGAGGAGGGAGGAAAAAGCATCTTCCAGGCAATCAGAGACATTTTTTGCCCAGTTGAGTGCCTCATGGGGACAGCAACCCATGTATCAACAGGAGCACTCAAAGCACGCCAGCGCTTTAGAAATTCACTTTCAGGAGATTTACCAACACGTCGTATGGAAAAGGAATGTGTGCTATGCAAATCCGGCCCCAGACTGCTCCCTGCCTAATCTAGCTTTAGATTCAAATGCTTATTACCGTGGCGTCTAATCGGGTAACGTGTAATAGTCAGGTTTAGTTTGTGCTCCCAGTATTTCAGCTGTGTTCTTACTAAGGCACCAAATGGAGAGAGAAAAAAAAAAGAAACAAAGACAAAAAAAATAAATCCAACAAGAATTCAGGCTCTGGTGGGAAGCAGAGAACAAAAACCAGGCATGGGAAAAAGTATTGACACCTACCAGTAAAAGCCAGGCAGATACGCAAACATTTGGCAGCTCAGCAAGAACACAGTGGACATTGAGACTTGTTCTCACCCCGTTGTACCCCTGCAGGGAAGTGGGTTCCTGGTCCTTCAGGGTCTCTCCCTTCCCTCTCATGAGACATAACCCACACAGGACCCATCTATTAGCAGCTAGTTCCCACCAGCACAGAGCACAGCTGGTCACACTATAACCTCCAGACCACCTTACAGATGCTCTGAGCACCCATGCCAGGACATCCCAAGCCTGGGTAGCATGTCCCAACCAGGAGCTGTTTGCTGGTTAGGGAGAAAGGAGTTCCCTTACAGCATCAGGGTCTGCAGCAGGAGGACACAGGTACCATGGGGATGTCACTCCTGGAGGCCACCACCTCCCTGTTTGCTGGCACCAGCCACACAGCAGGGCTCATGCCACGGCTCTCATCTCTGCTCTTACCTGCACCAGGCAAGGTGATTCATTGCACTTCTAAGTTTGTCAAATATGGCCTGTCCAAACCATACGTCAACCCTCATATCTGCAGGATACAACCCAGATGCCGAGCTCTTACTTCCACCATGCTCCTACAACTCAGCCACTGCACACCAGAAGTAACCCAGGGGCGGGAACATAGGACCCACCACTCAGGCTTGACAGGTTCTCCTCTCCATCTGCTGCTCATCTGCCACTCTGAGCTTTCTGGTGACAGAAGATGATGAGGTTTTCAACACTATCATCCAGCTCCCACCTTCAGGATTCCAAATCCCAAGAACTTTCTGGAGACAGAAGATGGTGAGGTTTTCAACACCATCATCCAGCTCCCACCTCCAGGATACCAAATCCTGAAGCTTCTCCTCCCTTGTCTTCGCAACACCGAATGGCACACAGAGCTGCCACCAGCTCCAGCCAGGGGTCAAGACAGGCAAATGTTCCTGTCGAAGATCCTACAAGACCGCACTGCCCCTGCTGTGCTACAGAAGCTACACTTGGCAGGGCAAGCAGCTCTAGCAATACTAACACTAATAAAGAGGAGATTTCCCTCTGTGGACCTAAGCAATATAAGCTACATTTCTATTAAGGCTACAGGACGAACGTACATTTATTAGACATCAGAGAGTTCACGCAGGAAAACGTCCCCCCAGCAACATCTACGTGTCTGTGCAGTGTCCTGCAGCACGCGCTCTCTGGAGTCTCCTAATGTGGTAAATCCAACTAAAGAACTCTTCATGGCTTTGATGTTCATAATGTTTATGTTTATTCCCCGGTGTCCAGTACAGACTCAGTTTTCCTCGCATCCCTGTCTTTAATAAAAGGCCTCCACAAGACCCTTCTAACTTGGTGCCTGTTCTGATAAAACCTGCGGCAGCTCCATGGTATTAGAGGTGAAAATCAAACTGGAAGAGAGGACAAAACCAACCAAGGGACTTGATGAATTGTCAGTGACAGAGGAGGAGGAGGAGCAGAGGGACAGACCAACTTTAAAGCTTCCTTTCACTAGGAAACCAAGCTAAAATCATAGGGTAACTTTCAATGATGCAAGTTCTTCCTGAGGAAAGTGAGGCGGCTGATATTCTGCCTCTCAGGCACATGTGTTCTCTGCTTCATCATTTACTGAATGAATATTCAAAGGCTTTGAAAGGAGAAGGGAAGTAAACCCAAAGAAAGTCCCGGAGGCTGCAGCTCACAGTGTTTTCATAAGCCTGCTCCAAGCCCAAGCCAGATTTACCGGCGTCTGTGTTGCTGCCCGGCTGCATGGGCAGCTGGTTGAGCTCTCTCTCCAGCTCTGCACCTCCCCAGCTCATGGCAGGGCCTGGAGATAGTCTGGGGGATCTTCTTCCTCACTCCTGTAGCCAAAATGACAGCAGGGATGGTTAAACAAGGTGGAAAGACCCCCTTTCTCATGCAACCCACCTCACAGCACAGAGGGAAGAAATCTTTTGCGAGACTCCTTGTCCGAGGACACGGATGGACGTGCTAGTGGGGGGGTCTTTCCCACCACCAAAGGAACGATGCAAATAGTATCTACTCAGCCACGAGACTAAACACCCCAGCAAAGTCATACTCGTTTGTGAGCCAAAAAAGAAAAGAGTTCACATTCCTGTATTTACAGTCACTATCGCTTCTGGAGCTCTGTATACAACAGTCACCAGGACCAAGTCACTCCCAGTGATGACCGTGAAGAAGTTCCAGTGAAGGGGTCCTTCATCCCACTGTGGCACAGGGACTCATGGATGGTTCACACACACACATACTTCCAAGGGAAAAAAATATTTCAAAGCCTCAGAAGCTACATTTCTGGAGCTGTGAATAACACACATGCGAAGAGCATGCTTCGCTTATGGTAACAGGATGGCAACCCACTTGAGATGTAAAAATAATTTAATGAATAAGTATATTTAGATTTATAACCCCACAGCAGCTTTATTTATAGGGATGCCAATCACTTTTACACAGATACAAAACTGGCTGGCAGAATGCCTTAGACTATATCCAGAAACCCATCTGTAACAAATCTAAGCCGTGATATCTCCGCATACGTTTGGCCAAACAATAACGCTCATGTCAGCCATCTTGACTTTAAATGTACAGATGGGCTGGGGGGGGGGGACTCGCCAAACCTGCCACATGGCCAAAGATGGGATGAATTTTGCTATCACCTACTATAAACTGACTGGGGAAAGGACGAAACCAGTCACCACCTGGGCTTCGTGAATGCGAATATCAACGCAACGTTGGCTGGAGAGCGACCTAGCACCCAGCTGGCTATAGGTGAACCTCTTTCAAAACCTCTCATTACTGAAGTGGGGAGCTGAAGCAAGGTAAAAAGACTCACTAGAGCTCTGCAGCACCTTTAAAAGGTGACGGCAGTAAGTTAGGGCTCTTCTGTGCAGGTTTTTTTGATCCATTATTCAAGACACAAAGCTAGGACAGAGGAAGATGCAGGATAAAAGAATTGAAAGGCATCTTTTTGGCTCTTGATCTCAAAGCAGACGAGGACTTCTAGTGAGACTTTTCCCCTCCCATCACTGCCCAGGATCTTGCAGCTTTATCTAAACCTGCAGATGTCAAGGAGAGAGGCTTCTCTTGACGTCCACGGGGCTGGTGTTGCAGCAACCCAAACTACCCCATGTTGTTGGGGTGGGTCTGGGCGCTTTCTGTTGCTGCCCCTCCAGCTCAAGCAGGGACCACCTGGAGAACTGACAAGTCGCATCTAATTCACAAGAAACAAAAGAAAAAACAGCTTTTTGTTCCAGTGGGGCTTCTGAGGTCTGATTGTCTTAGGAACGGGGCAAAATGCGGATGGCTCCATGTCAAATACAGGCTATGGGTAAATGTATCTCACCCATGAAAGCTGCAGTATTTTGGCAAATGCCAAGGCGGGAAAGGTTACTCTGGAATATTATTTTGAATAGCTCTAGGAACAAACTCAGCATTAATTTTCAACAGTTATTCAGCAAATGATTTGAATAAACTGAGGGAGGCTTGCACACACATTCTGACAGCATTATTGAGCAGATTTCTGCCTCTGCTCCTTAAGATAATTCATGAGAAAACACCTCCTAGCAAACAGGATCGCCTTCCAGTTTGATGCACAGATTCAACTGACCCTGCCTTGGGGATAAGGTAACCTCTCACAATCCCTTTCGGCCCAATTTTAATACTATTTTACACCGCAAGCTGTTCACATGCTGGCATTTGCTCGGATTCATCCCTGGAAATAAACAGGTTTAGAAGAGCAATGGACGGAAAAAACAAACCCAACAGCAGTTCCCCTCTCTCAAGGACAAAGAAAGGGAAGCAACCAAATGCAGAGCTACGGCATCATTGAGCCAACTGTTTTCCAAAACATCTCCAAATGTTTTCCAAAGCTTCCAGCTGAAGCTTTCACAGCTAGGCAGCAACTCCACCAAAGCCTCGGGCTACGGTTGCAGCCTGCGTTATCACGGGCATTACAGCCTATGCCAAGGAGAGGGTTGGTGATGACTTCCCCAACCACTCACTCTGCCAAAACACATCCAAGACCCTTGTGCAGAAAACACAGTATTTTGAATTAAAACTGCCTCTACTCTCTCAACAAGGCGCTTTCCAGGGTGATGGAGCTCGATTGCTATGTGGTCTTTCAGGAAGAGAGAGTCAGTGAGCGTACAGGGCCAGATGTCCTCACCTTCATGGCAGGCTTTTGAGTTTATTTCAAGCACCGTAGAAAACCATTCCTCTTCCTCTAATCCTTAGGAATTATGGCAAATAATAAAATACAAAATAAAATAAAAAAATTCAAAACGCATTTATGGAAAGTAAAGAGAGAAAAATACACATTTTCTACACTTAAGCAAGAAACACTGACTTTCTGTTCAAACACCAACGAATGTGGACATTTATAGTTATTACACAGCCAAAACTGAGACAGTTGTGGGAGGTGTCTGAGCAGCTGACCCCAACTGCAGCAGCCAAAGGGCGAGCAGTGAGGTCTCTGCTGCAAGAACCAATTGCTCTGGGGACCAAGGATTGGCACATGGCAGGTCCTTGTCCTCAGCTTCCTCGTCCTGCTGCTGACACAACAGCTTCCACGCATGCCAATGGCCTCATGAGAAACAGTAGTCCCTGTACAGAGGAATCTCAACGGTCCTTCAAAGTCCAGAGCTGGTCTCCACCTCTTTCAACTTGCTTCTTGCAATCAAAACTCAGAGCAGGCTCCTTTCCAAAGGAGTCCTCCTATTAGACCTTTCATGGGGTTGAAAAAAAAAAAAGTCTTGCTAAGGATGATAAAGCCTAGACACTACAATACATTTTCTAGCTGATCCAGCAAACCTAAAAAGCTATCCCTTGATCTCGGACTGCCACGATCAAAGCCATTATCCCATTCGGAGCCCTTCTGAAACTTCAGCTTTCAAATGTGCAAGTTATTTTTAAAATCTAAACCAGGCCAATCCTCTTGTTTGGAGTTTTATGAGGAAAACAGGGTGTGCTCCTCCCAAACCTTCCCTGCCATGTCTGGAAGTGGTTGGTGGGCGTACGGAGGGGGGCGAGAGCAGGGAAGCAGCCCTGTACCTGGGGGGCACCTCAGTAGCACCTGGTGGCCATGGTCTGCTTGCATGGGGGGGATAGAGTTCCTCCCCCCAGGGTGGCTATGGTGTGGGGGAATATTCCCCGTCTTTGACTGACATGAAGCTTTTGGAGAGGAAACATCGTTTGCATCCCCATCCTTAGGATTTGTATCTGACTCTGTCATCCTCTGTCACAAGAGTATATTATTCTGGGGCCGAAGAAGAGGGAGTGGCTTGAAATACTTTCCTTTTCAACAGGAATTAAATAAAACTAAGCGCTATAAACTTCCTTTATCAGGTAGCAGGAGGCTCAAGCACACAAAGACCATCCAGTTCTGCAGCAAGGGACAACCAGGGAAATAAAGCACTTCAGAAAAAAAAAATAAAAAAATCATTCTCCAGTCTCTTGTAGGAGTACTTCAGGTGGCTGAAAGGAAAGAAGAAACACACAGCCCTGCAGAAGCTTACGAAAGTCAAAGGGGCCTCAGCACTGTCTTTAGCAGGATGCTCAAGAAGAGGTTATGAAAGACCAGCTGACTCATCCCAGACCAGGCGATGCTGTGTGGTGAGCACTGAATCTCCTGACATGCAGTGGTCTCCACAGGAGAGGGGACTTGTGGTCGGTTCTGATTGCTGAGGCTCACAGCAGCCAGGTTGGGAGAAGTCAAGGGAACCGGTGGTCTGGAATGACAAGAAGCTTGGGCAGAATTGGAAGGGTGTTTTGAAAGCAGGTGGCCACCAAGCTGTACCTCCCATGTTCCAAAGAGGACTTCTAACAAGGGGAAGTTTTTCAAAGAGAGATGGGGACAGGAGGTGACTCCTGCCATAGGAAGGAGAAGGGAGCAACATGGAGCATTCACATCCTCCAAAGCTATTTAAAAGCCAAATGTAGCTCCCAAGTGAACACTTCATTTAACTCCAAACATCCACCCCAGTGACACTGACCAGCTCTGTTCCTCTCCACGCTTTCACCCTCCTCAACTCCCAGCAGCTCTGCTCCTTCTCCTCACCTCTCCCTCTGCTAGGTAAACATCCAGGAAAAAATCAGGTCGACAGCCTTCCTTAAGAATATTTCTATCAAATCAGACTTTTCACACCGCTGTGCACACCGGTGAAGAAGGAGCAAGGGCCACCGGCAACCCAGTGCTGGATGTGACAGCCGCCACGTCAGTCCCAGAGGAGACAAAGGACTTGCCACCATCTCCCCAAGATGTTGCTCAGGAGCTGGATGAGGCAGATGGGACATGGGAAACTTGCCCATTTTCAGCTCTGCTGCAGCACAGAGCCCAACACATGTCCCAACACACTGGTTTGTCTTTCCGCAACAAATGCAGAGGAGATGGACTCCAACCTCAGCTTACACACACATTTTGCTTGGTCTGCTGAAGCCACCAAAGCCCCACAGATGATGCTGGTCCCATCTTGCCCTCACCCTGATCCCTTCCCTGTAACGACTTTCTCCCTTGGAAGGAGAGCAAAGCCCTGCTGCACATCCGTAATCCCCGAGAAGGGCTAACACAAAGTTCTGACCTTGAAAATCTATGGTCTCCATCACACAGGAGAGCAGAGGAGCTGATGGCAATGGTTGCTTCTGGATTTAAAAGGATTAAAATCCATCAGGGAAGCAGCGTATACCCCGAATCCTTGTCCCCAGAGCTTGTATGCTGGACACAATAAATGAGGCGGCAAGGGCGGCTGACGAGCCAGCATCCAGGCACCTAATCCCTACTACCCCAGCCTGGGAAAAAAGGGAAATCAAGGGAGAAAAAGGAAATCATCCAGCCCCACACGGCCATCAGTCCAACAGCCGCCGTCAGCTGCTCTGGGTGATAAACACTGAGGGGAAAACACCACGCTATTGATTTAGGTGCCGAGCATGAACCAGGGGTGGCTTCTGCACCACCTCTGTCTCACTGCCAGGCTTTCCAGCCAGCCCATCCTCTTCTGCAGTGTTTTCCCATGTTTCTCATCTCCCTTGTTAGAGATGGGGAAATGTGGGCATCACTGGTACCCCTTCCCAAGCCAAATGTGCAAATAGAGGCTGAAAAACACCCAATTTCCAATCCTGCAAGACTTATAGTGGTAACTTATTTTCAGGCAGAGTTGTACTTTTTTTAAGGAATGCCAGCGGGTTAAGAAGTCAAAGGCGTAACTGTACAAGAGAAAGCAAAAGCCATTTACTTCTGTAAAGCCTTTTTTTAATTTTCCCTCCAGAAATGACAAGGAGTAACAGCCCTGGCCAGTTTAGTGGGGTATACAAGAAGGCTTGGCTGAAAACAACCTCATTAAACTGGCTGGGTCGTTAAGTGCCAATCCAAACACGCAGTCCTCTGATCACCGCATGACGGGCTGAGAACCAAAGGCAACTCACAATTAAACCCGTGACAATCAGGAAAAATCCTTACAACCCTCCCCAAGCAGAATCCACCAACAGCATCCCCACCCTCCCTTCTTTTTTTTTTTTTTTTAAATTTACTTACTTAAGCAGCATGACAGATAACTTGGAGGAAATCAGATGCTTAATGATTAAGTGACACTTAGGCAGCGCTCTGGAAGATAAATACACCTTTTGGAAACCCTGCAACAAAAACAGAAGGTATAAACAGACAGTAACTAATTATTCTGATTAAATCTTGGAAGACCTGAAATACTCGACTGCAGCAGAACAAAGCCAGTGTGTGCCGAGGCTGCTTGCAAAAATGAGTCACACCCTTTTTAAAAAGAATTCACCCAAATAAACCTAAGTGCTTCTGTGTTGTTTTTGTTTGCGTGCCTGTTTCTTAATGTCTAGGCTGATAGGAAACCTCCAACATACCCTGGAGTGATCTCGTTGCCTTTAGCTAAAATTAGACTTCAAGAAAAGAGGGCGCAGGCGGCTGTCTCCAACCTGTGCCGACACAGAGAGGCTCCCACCACGCGCTTGAGGAGCAGCACATCGAGGTTTTTCTTCCCCTCTCATCGAAACCAAAATCAGAGGGGTTTTTTTGATTAAAAGAAATTAAAGAAAATCAATAACTAAGGTGTGTTGCTTGGGAGAAAGGAGGAGACAGCAGGTCTACCCTGCTGCCGGGCTCAGCGGGATCCGATCCGGGAAGGTGGGGATGCAGCTGAGCGATGGGGACGGGACACAATGGGACACTCAGCCTAGCAGTGAGAGGAACCAGCAAAGCGCACCAGCAGCTCACCCACCATTGTGCATGCACCTGGAAAAAAGGGAAATCAACGGAGAAAAAGGAAATCATCCAGCCCACCAGCATCGGGAGCAAAGGGAAATCAACGGAGAAAAAGGAAATCATCCAGCCCACCAGCACCGGGAGCCTTTGCTGCAGCAGATGCGTGCAGAGCAAGACAAGGGGATGAGCTCAGTAGACGTTCCCCTGCTCTCCTTGCCTTGGAGGAAACCCATGGTTTTTTCCTCCTCCCCTTCTCTCTGCCCTCCCCCCACCACGTTAAATGCCAGCAGAGCTCAGGGGAATATTTAATCTCAAACCTCAGTAATCAATCAGTTCACCCTCACGCATGAGAAAGAGTCACAGCAGTAAGCACCAAATCCCATTTCTACCCAGCAATAGGACGTTTTAATTACGTAGGTAACATTTCCCTTTTAACATAAATCCTGAACAGATCCAGGCAGCCCCAGAGTTGTGGGTGGGGAAGGACACGGTGCCAGGGAAGAACATGGGGATAGAGGGGAGGGAAGGGAGGGGAAATCATTCTGGCAGTTATTTAAAATGACAACTTTATACGGCTGCATCAGTTTGGTGTTGGCACAACGATGCTTTGACCTTGTGTTTACCGTCCCAGAAGACAGACAGTGGCATGGCAAGCAGCAAGCCTATATCCAGCCCTGCCACCAGAACCTGCAGCAGTTTTATCCCAACAGGCTAGCAATGTGCAGGAAAATAGGGACAGAAAACGCACAACGGACACGCGTGGAAAGGCTTGGGCCAGCCTGTGGCACAAGTGACAACAACGGGGCCTCTCCATCGGTGCTGCAAGATTTACTCCAAAGCCCGGTCACATCAGAGGGAGCCTTTCTAGGTGGATTTGAGCAGGTTTGGGATGGCTCTCTGCCAACATTTGTTATTTTCAAGCACAAGCACGGCCGGACCAGCAGGACCATCACACGGCTGCCAGTGCAACAGGTAGGCAGCTGCGAGCAACATCCCTCCCTCGCCCAAGCGGACCAGTCCCAAATGGCACAGTTCACAAATAGCTATGTTAAAATACAATTTTTTATTTCTTTTTCAAACTTAAACACATGCACAGACTTTTCTAATATATAGGAACAAAAGAGGGGACACCCCACTGAAACCCCATGCGCAGCTCAATTGCTCTCTGCAGCGATGAAGGAAATGAGAAGCAGAGAGCTGGCACACACTTGCTCGCCGTGCCGTGGTTTGGCTCTGGGAACGTTCCTGTATTCCCCAGCGTGAGCTCTGACCTCCAAGAGATGTAAAACGGTCTCAGAGCCACTCTGGAAGAGAAGTGGAGTTGTTCCCAGGAGGTCAGCTGGGCAGGCAGAGCGGGATGGAGAGCTGAGCTCCAGGTGCTCATGGAGATGGCTGACCCTGGTTCATGCCCCATCAGATAAGAGGTCCCCAAAACACTCCTAGTGCCGTAAAAGGCAGGAACTACCCCAAACCCACAGTGCATAGCAGAAAGCAAGATCCCCTCTTAGGTCTTGGCAATTGGATAAACCCATCCACAACTCTGGCTCCAGCCTCTCCAGACCACAGTCCTTGGACAAAGCAAGGAAGTCTTGGGGTTATCTTTGGCTTTTCCTCGAGTAGCAGAGCTGCATTTTTGAACCTTCCTTTTTCAGGCAGATCCCAAGGCAGGCTTTGTAAACACATGTGCATCGCTCTTCAAAGCTCACAAAAGCAGCTTTTGGAAGGGGAGGTGGCACGGGTGCAACAAGAATTTTTCAGTTCCTCTCAACAGGAGACATCACACAGGGATGTAAAAGGGAAACCTACTTATAACTGAGATTTTCACATCGTCATCTCCTTCTAAAGGCCAATGCTCCCACCTGTCCCTTATTTTTGGCTTTATTTTTGGCTTCAGTTTTCCCAAGACCCGTAGCAACAGGAATTGCTTGGCACAATGGCTCCACACATGTACCAAGAGAAACTGTTGTACTTGCACCCTCCTTGATCTCTTTAGCCCATATCAGAAGGTGCACAATTAAGAGGGACCAGGCACCATCAGCCACCCGCAGCGTGTTCCCAGAGGATCCAGTCGTATCCCCATCCTCTCCTAAAGCGCAGGACTTCACAGTGCAATTCAGGACAGAGACACTCGGTGCAATATCTAGAGCAAATTAAACCTCCCAGGCATAAGAGCAAGCATGGATTTATTGATTCATGGAAAATGTCCTTATAAATTACTTCATTCGGAGCAACAGGACAAGACAAAACGAGGGCTATCCTCAGCAGTGAGAAGCTACAGCGCTACCATTTCAGTCCCATACTTCAGAAGAAACCACTCTTTCAGAGCAGACACTTCTAACAGGACTTTGCAGGGCTGCTGGAGGATGATACAGAGGCCAGAGCAGATCTCTGCCACATCTTACCCAGTCACCACCTCTCTGTTCCACAGCAGGCTCAGCCAACGGATGATTTTTGCAAGCAAGTAGGTAAAAATGTCCGTTGGCATCAGCTTCACATCTGCAGAAGGTCCATCTGCACCTGTTTGTGTAGGGCAGCAGCCACCGGGTGAGGCAGGACACAGAGGCTGCTGTCACTGACACCATCCCATGCACTGCCCCAGCCACCCTTCCAGCATCTGCTCACCGTGGGGCAGGGAGGTGAGACCTGGCACAGACCCATGCCGACCTCTTCTGCGTTGTTCTCCTCCGGCCCTGTGACACCCCACCAAAAGCGTCTGCTCCAAAACGAGTGAGTGCTCCTGGAGTATGGGACTCTCAAGTGTTGCAGCTCACTAATCTTATCTCTTTCTCTTGATACTGATGGCTTAACGTGCTTTATCCAGCTCAAACTCCCTCCCAGGGTCACCTATGGTCTGGACCCAGGATGTTGAGACAAGGCTAAGGCTATTTTCTCTAAGTCTTTGCTCCAGTGGTTAAATGCAGCTCAAAAATAAATATTTAGCTGTACCCGAGCCTTGTTCTGGATAGCACGCACCTGGCTTTGGCTTCTAGACATGGGCTGTCTGCTAGACTGAAGAGCTGCTGGATGCCCCCAACAAAGTGGCAGACACTTGCATTTTGTAGCTTCTTGACAAAAAGACGAGTGGAGAGCTCACATTCCCCAGCACGAAGCACTTCCCCAGCTTTTATGCACGTGTGGTGCTTCCCCACACCCTCATCAGTCAAACCAGCCGCCTCAACATCAAGGGTAGAGGCAGATGCTGCTTTTCCACCACGGGCTCAGCAACATCCCCGCTCCCCAACTGCCTTTTGTAGGAGCCGGCGCAGCTGATCACGGCTCGAACTGCTTCCCACAGCTCCAAATCACCTCCAGAAATCACTTTCCAGCATCCTCATCTTCAGATCATCTCCTCATTTTTAAAAGCAGCACCAATTTGAGACGTACTTTAACAAACCATCAGCGAAGACGCTGAGTCACGTTGTTGAATGCCTCTGGGATGGTACCTGCGGAGGTCTTCTAGGAATGCCTCTGCCTCATCTGAACTCCTCCGCTGGTAACATTAAAACTACAATTATCTTGGCAGATTAATGAAGGG
Source organism: Baryphthengus martii (assembly GCA_013396935.1). Taxonomy (NCBI): domain Eukaryota; kingdom Metazoa; phylum Chordata; class Aves; order Coraciiformes; family Momotidae; genus Baryphthengus; species Baryphthengus martii. Next base: position 387,351 of record VWZK01002042.1, read on the forward strand.
TACCGCGTCTCTGGCAGCGATCTGAGGCAGGGACTCCCAGCAGCGATGAGCTCAAAGCTGCGAGGGCGTGCAGGCACACACACAGCTGCGTCTGCGGTCCCCAGCGCTCACAGTCACCCACGCCCCGCCACCCTGCCTCACCCCTTCCCCAAAACACACCCCAGCCCCTTGGCACCAATTAGTCTCTGAATAACCAAATCATTCTCATCACATCTAATCCCTTAGCTCGCCATCGAGGGGTTGCCATTCCCACGTGCGCTGGCTCTGCAGAATAAAATACGAGTAGTGGGTTTCGCATCCCTGGTGTGGCACCGTCCCCTGCACTGTCCCTCACCTCTCCCATCCTCAGGGCACGGCTCCCAGCTCCACAGCATCCTTCTGGCTCATAGATCAGGAACCGCTGCCCTGGATGGACCACCCACCTCCACTCTGCTGGTTGTGGGTGGTGAGGATATAAATGGCCCCTTTACATGGTGAGAATTAAAACATAAGTGGACCTGGATCACTGCAGAGTTTGCAAATGTCTCCTCGCAGCAGACTCATGGCAAAGAGGGGCACTGCGGGGTACAGGTGATCAAAACAGAGGGTGCTTGCCGCCGCTCACAGCTCTTGAGGGCACAACAGATAATACCACAGAAGCCAGAGCTCAGAGCTGGGAAGGCTGCAAGTCCTGTCAGCCCTTCTCAGCCCAGGTGAGAAGGAGAGCGAGCTGACATGGGTGCTTTGTGGAGATCCTTACACGGCCGCCTGCTGCAGCAGAGCCCTTTCTGGTTGCGCTGTCTCAGAAATCACCCTCATTGTGAATATTTTTGAGGCCAGGCACAGCACTGTTTGGGGACTATCGCTCTCCACTGCAGTCCTAAAACGAGCTCTGTGTCCTCACCACGACACGGCTGGTACCCAGACGAAGTGGGTGAGCCTGTGAGCATCCCGGAGCACCGAGCGCTTCTCTTCAGCTGCTGCCTGTGTACGCACAAAGAACACAGAACAGGCACAAATATACCCTTAAAGTCAGTGTCACACCAGAGTGAACCACAAAGGTGTCCCACAAGAAGAGGCAGCCAGCAAATAATCCACTTCTTCACTCACTGGAAATCATTAAAAATGACAAAGAGGAAAGGTAGAGCATGGGGCTGGAGTCAACACCAGCAAATGCTGCAGAGATGAAGGGGCAAAGGGCTGAGGATATCGCACCACTCCCTGTGGTTTACACCCTTGCCAGGGGATGTTCTGGCTGTGCTTGTGGAAGGAAACACCTCTGCTTTCAGAGCAGCCCACGCATGGGCAGGGAGAGGAGATCTCACTCCACCCAACACCTTCCAGGGCTGAAAACTGGCACCAAGCTGCTCTGCTCCTGAGACACCGGGAAAGCAATCCTCTCCTTTTCTGAACTAACAAACTCAGGCATCGCCACAGAAGCTGAGGAGTTGATCTTTCAAGGGTAAAGCTGATTCCCCCTACTTTTGTCTACAATTTGCCTGCCTTCTCCATCTGTAAGAAGCAGCATGTCAGTGGGTCATTCTTTTAGGCACCATGATGACATATCTACTCTTTTTTTTCACTTTAAAAGGAAACTCATTCACCGAAACCCTTCAATCAGCTTAATTATCCTTCTCCAGGAAGTTGCCTTTTTTTTTTTTTTTTTTAAATAACAGAAACAATCAATCATCCAGGGGAGGGCAAACACCCATTTCCCCTGGAATCTCCCACCTCCAGCCACGACTGCAGCCTTCCCGGCTCCTCCTGGCACGTCAGGGTGGAGGAGAGGGAGAGCGCGGTGGGGTGGCACTGCACACCACGGCACACCAAGACACAGCACAGAACACCACGCTGCCAGGTGGATAAGGGGGTTAAATCCAGCTGCTCAAAGATAAGCTGGTCACATACCGCAGATAAGCAAGTGGCCAGTAGCGGTTTGCCAGCCTACAGCACAAGCCACTTGGATGACAGTCACCAGGTATTTAACTCAGAAGTGGCCAACACTGGAGACCCTGAGGCCCCATTTCATTAAAGTTCTCCTGATGAAAGGCTTTCTTGGCTGTTTTGAAGGCTGCAGTGGAGAAGGCTGAAAAGATAAGGCAACTCTTGGCTTTGAGGCTGGCATGCCAGAGATGCAGCAGCGCTTTTTACCCGTTGTTGTGACTTTTTGGTCTTTTGAGGACTCCCATGGGACCAAACACAGAAGAATCAGAGATGCTACCAGACAAGAGAAACTTCAGGAGATAAAGGGACCAGAGACCCACCCAGCAGCTTCAGCAGAGCACCAGCACAGACAGACCTGGGGGCAAAGAGGCAGCCCCCAGCACACACACACACACAGAGCCACGACTTGCTGATCTTAAACCCAGGCACATAAATGCCCAGGTGGCACCTTTGGACTAATGCATTAAATTTCCCACTGGCCTTTAATTTCCTTTTTGCCTGCCAAAACTAAAACTTCTTGCAATTGCTGCTCAAGCTGACCAACAGCTTTTTCATTCCTTTGCATCAAGATATACTAAACTGCTGCCTCTGGGAATTCTACAGAGATGGAGAAGGACCTTTTCTCTGTTCTGAAGCCACCAGCCATGCCCAGGTAGCTGCAGCACAGCCACTAAACTTTAAAAGCTGACAGACAATGGAAATCTTACGGCTACGCTGTAAGATCCAGTGCTCCCAAAACCTGCTTCGCCTGAAAACCCAGAGCTAGAGATCTCCACGCAGCTACCTATTGAGCATCCCACACCTCAGCCATGGTCCAGATACAGGTGAGCCGGAGACAGCAACGTGGGTCTTGGCCATGGGATGCCCCATCCCGATCTCCTCCTGGCTCCGTCTGCGTTAGTGTGTTTTGCATAATCAACATGGGAGTCAGCCTCCGCAACCACAACTCAAAGGGTATATTTAACTCAACGGGAAGCCAAAGGAGATCGAGTCCACTGCAGATTAAATTAGCTGAGCCTGCTTATGCCAGGAGCTCCCCCGTCTGCCATCGACCACACCTCCCACGGATTTAATCCTCATAGCTCCACGACTTAGTGGTCCTCCAAGGCAGAACAGACCAGCTCCATGAAAATGCTGAAAAGGAAAATACACAGCAAAGAGGTAGCAGAGTGGGTCCAACAGGCTCCCAAAGCCTTGGGCAGGACACAGTCTTGCAAGGGTTTGTATCACCCGTCTAGAGCCCGGAGCCACGGTGCAGGATGAGGTGCAGCAACCTGCGTGGTGCTGAGCCTCCTTCAGGCCAAAGGGAAGAAACGGAGGATGGGTGACAACAGGGGACATGACCGAACCACTCCAAAGTCCAGATCCAATGTGTCCCCTGCACCCCAGCACAGTATGGGGAAAGGGTGAGGACATTTCCTTCGTTGTCTTCAGGACTTTTGGTTCCCATCTGCCTCCCAGGAGAACGTTCATTTTTCCTGCCTAATTTGCAGCAATAATGTTTCATCCCCCATCTCCTTTGCTGCAGTCTCACGCAACTCAAAGAGACGGCCAAAGACGTGGTTATTTTTACATTTTCCTCCCTGGAGATGGTATCTCCACAGGGCACAACTGCCACACCACATCAGATCACTGCACTGTCCCCACTCAGCCCCACAACTGCAGGATGAAGCCTGGGGAAGACCCCACCACAGGGTATTTTTCTGTCTCACTGCCATCAAAACTCCCCAGCTTTTTAGTCAAGGGCATCCCAAACATAAAAACAATCCCAGACCTAAAGGTAACAAGGTACCATCCCATCCTCACTCTATAGCCTCCCACTCAAGCATAAAGACCATCTCCCAGTCACCCCAGTTTTGGATTTTTCTGAGGCTTTTGCATGTCATGGCTCCCCACAAGGCACTTATATCACCTGGATCCAGGTCTTTGTGGATCCAGGACTCCCAGGTTGCACTAAATTCCCACCCCACAGGGAGGGATGAGTTTATCTGAGCCAAGATGTTGAGGTCGACAAGATGATCACCCTCCTCAATGTGGCACATGGAATTTCTTTAGATCTGGATGCCTTACTGGGCACTTTTATACTGGGAGAAGAAAAGCAGCACTTCCACAAGTAACCTAAGAGCTTTTGGACTTTAGATTAGATGTAAGGAAGAAGTTCTTCACTGTGAGGGTGACAAGACACTGAAACAGGTTGTCCCGAGAGACTGTGGATGTCCCCTCCCTGGAAGTGTTTAAGGCCAGGCTGGATAGGGCTTTGAGCAACCTGATCTAGTGGGAGGTATCTGTGCCCATGGCAGAGGGGCTGGAACTAGATGATCTTTAACGTTCTTTCCAACCCAAATCATTCTATGATTCAAGAGAACAAAGCATGGAGCATGCAGGGAGAGGCTGGTTTGTACACCCATGGGAGATGACCAAGCAGTGCAGGAGGATGGTCTCCTGTGTGCTACGGTGCATCCACAGCAGTTACGCCCTTGCCTGAGCCCAACATCGTGGTCCCATCATCAACGCCCTGTAACCCACCGCCAGCAGAGTTCACAGTCCTGGCTTGGAGCCAGGGCAGCAGCAGTGGGTGGCAGCCAGGAGGGCTGGGATGGGGAAAATGGGATCCTTTCCAATAAAGGGAGTACAGTTAAATGGGTGTTTTCTTTCCCTCCTTCCCTTGAGATCACTCTCCCCACTGTTCAGCCGTGACAGAGAAGTCAGGCATCCAGGGAAGAAGATGTCAGGCTGTGTACTGCTGGTCTGTAGTTACAGATAAAGGTGATCATAACAAATGTTGGCACCCTAAAAGAAATCCCAGTGTCCTTCCTCCACCTACGCCTCCCAAAGCAGAGCCCAAACCCAGCAGCTCTGCAATCTTATCTTGAAGCAGAAACAGTCTGGGACAGAGATATAAGGGTTCCCCGAAGGCACGGTTTATTAAAGGCATCTTTATTTAGTCGGCTCTCTTCAAAACTACCGCACTGAAGGGCTGTTCCCAGACCGGTTTTCATCGCTGCGGCTGCAAACACCACTCAGGCAGGGTCCCCCAGCCTGGCGATGCAACGTGTGTGTCCCTGAAAGTTGCAGGCGTTTCCCAGGCTAAAAGGCAACTCAAGTCCAAGGGCATACACCCAGGCCAAGGCACTTCGGCGGATCTACAGCTAAAAGTCACCAGGAGCTCCTGAATGCACCCTGGTCTCGCCCCAGGGATGTCACACAGGTGGGGATCACCATGTGAATGAAGTCCACTAGAAACGAGACATTCCTTATTTCTCCAGCAGCTCTGCCTCCGACCCGGCGCCGGACACACTACCGGGGAGGTTTACCCACTAGCAGCCGAATATACCTAATCCCAGATTTCAAGAACCAGAGCTACAGAACAGCCACACAAAGAAGCAGCCGTTCGCACGCATCCCGGGGAACCTCCCCGCGACCAACGCCTCTCTGTTTATCCAACACGCGATCTTTACACGTTCAGCTATTCTCATCCCACCCCGCTATTAATGGATGCACAAGGCAGTTGGGTAACACGTTGGACAAAAATCTCATTTAGAGATCAAGACAAGCTTAATTGGTTTCCAGCCAGACCTGCACAAAGATGGGTTACTCCACAAATACAGTTGCTAATCTGCCCATTATACTCCCTAAGCTCCCACCGACAAAATAAAGAAAAGATGCACAAAGGAATGCAGTATTTTGAACATGTTACTTCCAGCGAGTAAAACATCAGAAGCGATGAATTCTGCAAGAACAAGGGCTTTGCTTTTCTTTGAAGGAAAGGGATAACCAAGTGGTAAACAAAATAACAAAAAAAAGACCTAATGTAGATCAAATCTGCATTTTCCACAGGCGATCCCCATCCATTTTGGGTTCTTGAAGAGTATTTTCCAGCAGCTATTGTTTCTGTGGGCAGGCAGAAGCACAGAGAAAAGCTTATGCGGCCGAGGAGACGTCATATCACAAGTGACAAAGTAGAAAGGATCGGGAACCTCGTGATTAAAAAGCACAGGACTGAAACCCTGGAGAGCTGAATTCACTTCCTAACTTAGCTGTAAAAAAATAAATAAATTAAAAGTCGCGAGTTTCCTGCGTGTTCACATCCTAGATGATTTATTGAAAAACCCGGTGTTGAAAAGGGAGGGAGGGAGGGGGAGGAAGCAGGAGGAGGAAGGGGAAGACTCAGTCCTGTGGGCTTTTAATAGGCTTGGGGTTAGACCAGCACTGGCAAGCTGTTAACAGCCATCTGTGTTGGGCGCTGCGTGACCTGCAGCTGGTGCTGGCAAAGCGCTGAGCATCCCACCACCTCAGGTAAGAGACCACTACCCTGCTCCTCTGCTCAGATGTGCGGCACAGGCTCGCCAACGCCACGTCCCCGACAGCAGCGTCCCGCAAGCTTTCGGAAATGTGGGGCTCCAAACAGAAACAAACCCACGTGCAAAGGGAAAAAAAGTCAGTGATCATTTCCCATCTCGGGGCTACGTAGGAATTTAGAAACAAGAATATAAAGCTGTCCTCCAAATGCAGCGTATTATAAATTAGATGGTGACATAATTCCAGTGCAGCACAGCCAGCTGCAGCCATGGCACAGGTAGAGAGATGATGAAAGGGTCGTTTGGTTACAACCTTCTCCCCTTGTGCAACAGCCTGGAACTCCAGGCTCCGGCACAGGAGGTCTGTTGATTTTCCTGAACATGAGTCAATTCTGCTCAGCGGGAAGCACTGCTCCCAAGGGAGAGAAGCTGCGAATCCTCCAGCAGGACAGGGCCAAAAGCAAGGCCTGCAGCAGAAAGGACAGCAGTCGTGTGTGTTTTGAACCTTTGCAGCAACATCCCTCAAGCTCCAGAGCGTCTTGGCAAGAACCTTTTGCAGTAGGTGGGTTCGCTATAGGGCAGAGAGCTGGAGACGTGTTTTTCCAAGACTTTCCTCTGCCAAGATGGGTACTGACAAACCCAAGGCTTGGCACGAGCAGTCCAGTCCATGGCCTCGGACAAAGGCTGCCAGGCATGGAGATATGGGGCTAGTGCTGTCCCAAAGAGCTGCCATGGGAAACCCAGAGCGAATAGATTCAAACTTTTATTTTTAGCAGCAAGAGAGGCTGTAATTAGCAGCAACGAGTACAGCCCTGAGCCTGGGTATGGACATCCCCGTGACGTTCTCTGACAAGGTGACTGTTAAATATGTTTTGTTTGGTTTTATTCCACCCCCTGGAAAATGAGCACCCATTTTTCACGGGTCTTTCTCCCCTCTCACTCTATTGTCCAAAGAGTTGATTTTCCAGAGCAGAAACGTGTGTTTCAGGAGCTCAGCCGTTGGCATCCTCAGGGATGGATCCTTCCTTAATTGCTCCAACACCCCACGGAATACTGGGTACACCAGACCCCAACTCCCACCAAAATGAAAGACATAGTCCAAAACACAAGGCAAAGAAAACATGGACATGAGGCAACTGAGTTACAGCTGTGAGACAGACGATCATCACTGTCTCACACGTCTCTCGCCTAGTTCAGCTTCATCCCCGATGAAAAGCCAACAGAACTTCCTCTGATGCAACTACAAGCAATCCTCTGGAAATCAATCAGTCAAGTATTTTGAGATTAAAGTCCCTCTTTACTCTTTTTTTTTCTTTTCACGCTGAAAACTGTCATGCTATAGGATGGCTTAGAAAGCCAGGGAGATGCTGTATTTTCTGAATGTAAGGAAAGTCCTGGCGCGCCCGCTAAGGGAACAGCACAATTTCATGACCACGTAACCCAAATAACAGCTCATTGCGCATCACTGCTGTTTGAACACAACTACCACCACTGCTCCATCACTTAAGAAACGGGAAACGCTGTTGATCTCTGTGAGTGCAAGAGCAGCATGTAACACACGAGTAAATGTGAGAAAATGATCAGCGTGAAGACTCTTTTCCAGCTCCATACTCAAAAGCAAACTGTCCATAGGGATTATAACATTTAGCACGCTCCAAAAATTTTCCTCAACATCTTTTTGCTCTGCGTGATGGGTAGAGATTTCTCATGGCTCCAGAGCCACCGGCTATTTCACATGCAACTTGCCAGGCAACACTCTCCATGGAACATAAAAGGAGCTGGGACTTATAAACGGACCTGTGTTGTCCCCAAAAAGCCTCTGAAATGCCACAGTGAGGAGGCAGTACGTGGGCTGAGGTCTCCAAGCCAACCTCTAGTACCCAGAGAGCTTAGGTAAGCAAATAGCTTACGTAAAATATCTGTCAGGATACCCATTTGAAACACCGGCTCTTGTAAACAAGGTTGCTCCAGAGGCACTGGGGATTAGCACAGTTCAAACAGTCCTTGGCGTGACTTACCAGAGCGCCCAGGAACAGATTTGCAAGTTCAGCTTTTCTCCTGCCTGATGCTCACCCAAGCAACACCCAAGCTCCCGATTGCCTTAACCCTGCCGACTCCTGCACACGGAGGCTGAGAAACAGGGATGGGGATGGGAGAAGCCCCGTGCTTGACCGCAGGACTTGATGGAACAAGAAGAAAACCCAAGGAGGCATCACCAAGGGGCGGCTCTTCTCCCTTGCAGATGGAGCAGGTCCAACACCAGGCTGTCCGCGAGCACGCTGGACGAGTGTCCCTCAGCAGAGGCACAGTGGCCCGAAATTATGCATGAGATATGCAAGGAGAACGGTGCCAAGCAAAACAGGGCAGCTGGAAATCACCATGTACCCGAAAGGCTTAACCTGATATTAAGGCAGAGAGCAGCCTCTCATCCCTGCACTGGGCACAGGGCCGAAGCCAAGACACTCCTACTGCCTTGGGGGCAGAGGGACGAAAACCTCAGTAAACGAAGCGTCCTTTGCACATGACTTCTGTGAAAGCCCAGCATAGTGAGGGTATCCACCTGCCCAGCTACATCTCCCCCATCCTCAGCTCTAGCTCAGGTGAGAATGTACTGTGGTTTCCAGAAGTGGCAGTGTGAAGGAATGGGAGTGCAAAGGATGCCTGGCAGCCATGGGAGAGACAGCTTTATGCAAACAGACTTACAGTCGCTTACAACCACACAAGCATCCTTGAAGGAAACAGCTGCACCGGACCTCAGCTGGTGCAGACTCTCCAGCATGACACACAGGAGCTGACAGCTCCTGTAAGCACTCTTTGTTTAGAAGACGCTGAGGCCAAGTAAGGAACAGGTACCCAGGAAAAAAAAATATATATCTCATGACTAGGTGAAAGTCAGATGGACATGCAGCTCCAGAGAGCTGCCTTGGGAAGGTCTGCACAAAAGAAACACCCAGGAGTAGCAGCAGGGCAGACCTACCACAGCCTAAGCTAAATGTCATGCAACGCATCTGAGCCAGAAAACATCCTGGTTGCGCTGCCTCTGGAGCCGTGGCATAGCAAGCGATTCATCTTGCAGGTCTGGGGTGAGGCAAGTGGTCTCCAGACTGTTCTTCCATCCCCTTCCTTCATGCCGGAGCTGGGAGCAAGATCTACTGCTAGTAGACATTGCCTGTAAGAGGCACCGAGCTGCTAGGACATCAACTGAGCTGCATAAACCACTGTGGATCTTTCCACCACCCTGACCCCAGACCAGACACACTGCAGGTGCCACCCCAGAACAATGCCCCTCCACATTCCCCATTCTCACACTCCAGTTTTCTTTGATTTTTGGGACAAGTATTGTCCTCTCCTCCTGGCCCAAGCGGCGTGACATTGGTTCCTGGGTGTAGAGCACAGTCCCAGCTCCCCCAGTCCCGCAGCCTCAAGGTACAACTGGTTTTGTTCCAAAAATAGTGTGTGTATTTGCCTGCTTGTTGATAGTCTACCCTCAAATGCTCTACCCTAAAATCTCTGAGGATGCCTCGCTTGCTGGGAGGACCTCCATCAGGAGGACAAGCTTATCTTCACTCCTGCGAAGCATCAAAGGAACTAACACCCCTGCAGAGCCTTCCCCAAAAGCTGCCAAGCTCCACTGCTAAGTTTTACATATTGGTACACAGCCCAGCTGCTGGAGTTTCACGCAAACCTCCTCCCAAGTCAGGCTCTGAATGGCACAATTTTGAATCGCCTTCCTCCTGCCACAGCGCCTCGGGGCTGCATCTGCCAGCAGCCCAGCCCATTGCCACCGGGAAATGAGCATGAAAGCTCCACGTGAAAGAGGAGCAGTAGGAAGTAACAAACATCTGGAGATACCACTACATTTTCCTCTGGAAACTCCTGAGGATGGACATAGGTCAGAGAAATTAATTGAGTCCTCCCCCGCTCTTTATCTCACCCGTGTCTGGCCGCTGCCCGGCTGCTTTGAGCGTTGGCGCTGTTGCTTTCCTCCAAGGGTCTGCACAAGAAGGAATGAGAAGCCTCAGTGCAAAGCTCCTGGCAACAGCCCAAACCCAGAGGTTGAAAAGTGGGTCACTGGGTTCAGCTTCTGCAAACTGTCCCTTCAGGAGGGTGGCAAAAGTAGCAACAGTTGCCTTCACCACTGAAGCCAGAGCTGGGCAATTCTGTGGCTCCTCCACCACACTCTCCGCTCCTCATTTCATTTACCATCTTGTAAAAAACACCCACCCGTTGCCAGAGCAGCCTGGAGAGGACCAGGCCTGACTTCCAGGCGGTGAAGCTGGGCGCACGGGGAAGACATGATTCAGGTAAGCAGCACGTCGCTGAAAGCGCATCGCTACGCAGTGCTCACCCGGAGGAATGCAGAAGGCAAAACATGAAGCCACTTGTCTGGCAAGATGAATAACCCTTCAATCATCTGCCAGGCCCTGCAAGCACCGAGGAGCTCGGCGCTCTGAGTTGAGAAAGGCAAGGATGTCTCCAACCAGCAACATACCACCTCTTATTAACCGCACTGCGGACGTGCCGCTGGATTTCCTCAGCGCCGAGTTCAGGAAAGTTCAGCAGGAGAACTCCAAAACAACGTACAAGAAAAGTCCAAATAGCAGCGAAGCAACTGGCATGTCCTGTGGGAAGAGATGGGGCGTGAAGAGCAACCCTGCTCCGGTGGTTTCACACGTTAGCACCAGTCAGTGCTGCCGTGATGACAGGCTGGTGTGTGCTGTGGTGGGCGAGAAGATGCCCGTCCACCAACATCGCCCCTCCGGCAGGTCACGGCGATGTTTTGAACATGAAGACTCTCGTGGCAACTCAGTCCGTGAGGAGCAATATATTGAGTAATTTATTCAGTCACAGTAATAATACTGACTCACCAATGACTGTCTTTGGGTTGGGTCACTCCATCTATTTGACAGATTTAGGAGCGACCTCCTCGCCCAGGTGCTCTGAGCAGCAGAAACCTCCTCCATTTAGCAAAATCACAACAAACTCCCCTAAAGGGCTGGGGGTGAACACAGAAGAAATTATGAAGAGGATGGGGTGATTGGAGATTCACATAGAAAGCAAAGAGACTGCTCCAGACCCGGGCACAGCATGAGATGGGATGCCCTTGGGAATGACCCCACCCAACTTCACCATGAAGAAAACACAAATCGGATGTTCAGACAACTTCACGCATTACCTTGGTTAATTTGCTGTAATTCAGGTGGCTGGTGCTCAGGCCTCACCAATCATGAAACAAAGCACTGTCAGCTTAGATCATGAAACTCTCCAGTCAACTAATCACATCTTCATGGTGTGCCAGGCCATTTCTCTCATCTCCACCTCCTTTGGTTTTCTTCTCAGTGGCCACAAAGATCTGAAAGCTTTATGACTCACTGAGCTGAGATTTTCTACGCTACACCAGAACTCCTGGTTCTTCAACGTATTTCAAAACGTTATAACACACCATGAGGACAGCAAATACCAAGTGCAAATGATCTCCTGAGATGGCAGGAGGGTAAAAAGCCACCAGCAGTTTTCCTCCCAACTCAGCTCAGGCTGAAGAAGTGGTTGGAGAAAAGAAGAATCAAAGGCAAACGGCAAATCACATCCAGCACCTGGCAAGGGGCATTAAATAGAAAGTAGGAGATATATCATTAAGAGTAAGGGACCTAAAGCCATATGCAGAAAAGCTTCTGCAGGCATTAACTACTTCCCAACCCTTTTCTAGTTGTATCTCTCATCCCCTGGTATGGTAAACACCTAGAGTAGGTAAATCCATATGGCTTAGCAACTAGATTAACCAACAGAGTCAGGATCAGACCTTCAGTATTTCTTCCTCAGTTTACAGCCCTTTGTCCACATCACCTCTTTTTTTCAGCACAGCGCTAACATCTCTTGTGGTGCAGGAGTGAAAAGTACACACATGATTATCTTAAAAGAGGGGCAAAAAAAATCAATATGGATATGATTTGTATTTTACAGCATTCGGCTGCCACGACTTGCAAATAAAATGGCTGTCCCAGCAGGTCCATACAAGCTTAACAGCACGGCAGTAAAACGCAAGATTTTTCTTCCCCTTTTAAAAGCATTTTACTTATATTAAAAGAGTGTATTTTTAAATAAAAAAAAACAAAAACAAATCATAGGCTGAAGCACCACAGTTAGGTCACTCTTAATTCCAGCAGAACAAGCGCATCCTGCTTCACACGGCCTCACCAGTCACTCCACGGCGGTGGCAGCTTTCCTAAGCCAAGTTAAGATATTTAATTACCAGCATCAAGTCAGAAACCAAAGCGTCCAACAAAATCCTCATTTGTGAGCGAAGCCTGCAGAAATGTCGTTGAGCAGGCTTTGGCAATCTGCAAAGCTGACAGCTGGATACCCTGCCTTATCGACTGCTAGAGCACACGCAGGAAAAAAAAAAAAAAAAAAA
>VWZK01002042.1:402570-508239 GCA_013396935.1 Baryphthengus martii
CGCCGCCGCCGCCGCCGGGAGTTGTAGTGAAGCTCCGGCAGCGCCATCGGGACGGTGGCTCCGGGGTCCTGAGCGAGGGGGACGGTGCCGGGCGGCGACCTCGCTGGGAGCGGGGAGCACGGGGAGGAGCTGCCGACCTCTTGGGGGCGGGATGGCAGCAGGGCGGGGAGGGTCCAGCACCCGCCCAAACCAGCAGTGAATCACCAAATGATAGCCTGCTTTGGGTGGGAAGGGACCTTTCAAGGTCATCTAGTCCAACCCCCCTGCAGTGAGTAGGGACAGTTTCAACTAGAGCAGGTTGCTCAGAGCCTCGTCCAACCTCATCTGGAATTTTTCCAGGCATGGGGCAGCGACCACCTCTCTGGGCCAGCATCTCACCACCCTCTGTGTAAAAAGCTTCTTCCTTATATCCAATCCAAATCCACAGTCTTTTAGTTTAAAACCATAACCTATTGCAACAGGCCCTGCTCAAAAGTCTATCATCTTTCTGACAGACCTCCTTGAAGTCCTGAAAGGTCACCAGAAGGTTTCCCCAGAGCCTTCTCTTCTCCAGGCTGAACAAGCCCAACTCTCCCAGCCTGGCCTCCCAGCAGAGGGTTCCAGCCCTCCTGGCGTTGATGGGGCTTCTCTGGCACTGTTCTAACAGATCCCTGTCTCTCCTGTGCCAAGGATTCCAGAGCTGGACTCAGCACTTGCAGGACGGGTCTCCCCAGAGCGGAGCAGAGGGGCAGAATCGTTTCCCTCGACCTGCTGCCCACGCTGCTTTGGATGCAGCCCAGGAAGATAAAGTTTCATCCGACTGGCGACATGAGTGATGACGGACACACAGGATCAGCCTCCCAGCTGCCTCGCAAAGTTCTCCCAAGCTACAACATTCTCCACTTGTCAGCTCGGATTTAAGAAATCAATTTTCATGGGGTTCCCATTTCACGTAAATCAGAGCAGCCATCTGATAGATGGTTGGATTTCCACATGCACTGGAATAACCTCGTTGCATGAGATAAGGCTGTGGGCTTCATGCAAGGGAAGTTACTGCTTTCAGTGCAAATCAAAACTGCAGATCAAATTAATAGCGTGTAACGTTTTAGCTTAAGTAAGCCTTTTTTTTTCTGGATAAGAGGTCAAGCTATTTACAACTTGTATGATTTTTTTTTTCTTTTCTCAGCAGCAACTGTATGGGAAGGTCTGAAAGGCTGGGAGGGATCTACAGGGATTGTTTTTCACATGGAGCTCCCACAAATTGCTACAAAGGAAGGGCCAATGATGGGAAAGTAAAGAAAGAGCATCCTTAGGGGGTTTGATAGCCAAGCGTGGAACCAAATGTAACGTGAGAACTGGGATAGGTTACACCCAGCCACCCAGGCTTCTCAGTGGATCTGCTGTGTGAGGGAGAGAGGCAGAAATGTGGGTACATATAGTCCATGGAAGTGCGAGAGAGGTGAAGCACCCACAGGCCTGACACTGGCTTTCTCTGCCCACCTAAGGTCCCTCACGGGACTTGAGCTGCAAAATAAAACCAGGGGTGGACCTATAGACTCTCAACCCATCCTACACGGTTTTAGTCCAAACCCCAGGCTTCATACCAAAATCTGGGTTCCAAACAAGTGTTCTCTATCATCCCTGGAGGAAATGCAACAGAGTCTCAGGAATGACTATGCACATTAGAGAAACTAGTTAAGGATGCTGGTGAACTTTTTTGGTTTTAAGGCAAGAAGGTATATTTTATTTCAATGAAGACACAGTTCCATACAGCGAATTTTCTTCTTCTTCTCACTGCCCAGTCCTTTTTCCAACCTCTTCTGGTCTCCTGTAGCCATGAGCTCCAGACAAGAGTGACTTGCCAAGGGAGAAAACATTTCACTTTATTGGTTGTGAATTTTGAAGTCATCCCAGTTCCCTGTTGCTGGGCTGGGTTCACCTCTAAGCTTTTTTAAATGGCTCTTCACAGCGTGGCCGTTGGCAAACAGGCACCAGCCCTTGAGCAACCGTCCTGGGAATGAATCTTGCCACAGCGAATCCAGTCTGCACCTTCCCAGAAACTAGTCAATACTCTGAAATAACCCCGTCTGAAACCATCGACACCTTTCTATAGGCATATTTGTCTTGCCAAGAACTTAGCATTCCCCAGCAGCACGAGAAGATGCAAACTTCCAGAAGTACCCCAGAACCTGCCTCTGTGTCCGTGCCAGCCCACAGCAAGGGGTGTGTTCCTGTAACTCCTCTTCTAATGTGATGTGGTGCATGAAGTGTCCCATCTGGGTCATGGTGGGGATTGGGAGGTTCCCAGTACTAGGATAGAGCAGAAGAACACATGGGAGGCTGAATCCCAAGCTGAAGTACCAGGAAAAGGGCTCACAGATCACATTGGCAAAAAGAAAAATTACAAATTACTCCAACCAGATGATTTTTTTTGCACAGGGGTGCTGCAGGGAACCAAGATGCAACGGCAGTGTACTCACCATAGTGTGCAGATGCTCTCTTAATGTTACCTTGAAGTTGGAGCAATGAGAGGTGGCAGCAGAGAGACAGTTTGGGGATAAAAGGTGTTAAGGGCAGGTTATTTGGAGCAGTAGGCCCAGTGATGGTGCTGTGAAACTGGTGGGACATGAGGTTAAGCATATCTGTACTGGTGAAGAGCCAGCACAGGTTTTGGCAAGAGAAATTTTAATTCCAAAATCTACTGCAATCCTTGGATGGAGCCAAAGATTTGGTGGACAACGGAGGTCTAATGGATATAACAGATATGAATTTCTTAAAGGCTCTGACAAAATCCTTCATCAAAAGCTCTTGAGGAGAGTAAAGAGCCATGAAAAATTAAGTGGTTTAAGGACAGAAAGCACAGAGGCCAGATAGGGATGGTCAGTCTCCACAGTGAAGGGATGCCCAGGGGAGTTTGGTGGAGATCTGTACAGGGGTCTGTGCTGCTCAGCGTCTTCAGTGATGTGGAAGTGAGGGTGGGTGGGGAAGTGACGATGGTTGCTGGTGACATTGAGCTGCCGGGAAAGGCCGATGGCAGAAAACTGCCGAAGGACCTCAGGACACTCTGTGATAAAATGACAGATGAAATTCAGTGGAGATAAATGTAAGTGATGAGCCTCAGAGGAAGCTCTCCTAACGTCATGCACACAGTGACAGGCTCTGAACTGACTGTCACCTCACAGGAAAAATATCCTGGCTTATAAGAAGAAATTTGATGAAATTCAATGAAAACATCAACTCATTGTTGAGCAGCAGTCAAGAAATCAAATAGATGGGGAGGAGTTAATGACGAAAGAGGAAAAACTACTGTACAAATTCCTGTTTTTCTCTCCTCTTGAATGCTTGTGAGCAGTTCTGGTCTCTGTTCTCACCAGAGAGCTAATATTTGAAGCTATGGAGCACTTTTCACGTCGTGTAACTGGCTAGGCTAGGACTGTTCAATACAGTATTTCTATACAAGCCTCGGGCTCAGGAAGTCCTGGAGCTGCAGCCAGCTGCAGGCTTGGACAGTTTACAGGAAAATATCCTTGTACACTTCTCATACCCCTGGCTTATCACGCATCATTGGCTGAGAGAGAGAGAGGATGCTGGGCAGGATGATCCCTGCACCTGGCCCAGCACAGCTTTTCTTATATTCTTGCATTCGTCATTTTTTCCCCCACAAACTGTCTTCCCAGGACTCCCCTTCCCAGTTGTCCACTCCAGGACATTCGTTAACCATGTTAGTGATGGTTTGATCTAGAAGCTCCCAGCCTGGCCAAGCAGCTGCATAATGGTTGGCATCTGGAAATGCATCTACCTCGTGGAAACGGCTCAGCCATTTTCTTGTAATTGCCTCCTCGGAGCTTGTTTGGAGGCTGCTTATCAAATCCCATTGTGTTGCTTTCCTGCTTGTTTTTCCAACAGCCGCCTATTAAATTAAGCTTCTATATTCAGACAGGAAAGCCCAATAACCAGCTGCCCAGAGCTTCTCCGGCTAAGTAGGACACATGCGATAGTCATCCCATAAAACAGAGGAGCATCCAGCCCTGAGAAGGGGAGAACATGGGTACCAAGCGCCCCTGGAGAATAATCCCTATAATGCCTCAAAATAGGAGGGGTTTGATAGGGTTTGTTCATTGGATGCCAAACTAAATCAGGACTTTCTCTGAGCTGAGGGAAAGAAAATGGGTTTCTTGTTCTAAATCTGTAAGAATATACTTGATATTGTTCATCATTAGCTGCTCACTAGACCCTACAAATGTTATCTGAGCTCAGTCCATGTGAGATCAATACTGTCTGATCCCTGGGGGAGAGTTTTTATGTGTCTGCTCCAGTGAAACTTAAAAGGACACTCTTGATTCAGCTGAGAGTAATGGAATATGGAACCATCCCTGTACAAAAATTAAATAAAATTGATTTTGGAAGAAAAAAGCCCTCTCTTCTTGAGGTTATAGTCTTCCATGTTGCACAGATGATCCACTCAGCAGAAAAAAATGGGCCGTAACTTTTATTTAATGGTTGTTTTGGTCTAAGCCGAAGACTTGTGCCAAACGAATAAAACCACACTCTGAGCTGCTACCACTATCCTGCTCTGCTGAAGCTTAGGGGAAGATTTCCATCAGCTGCAATCAGGGCTGGGTTTAGCTCAAAGGTAGGAGACAGTGCTATGGTTTTTACACTTTCTTTGATATGAGGCTTTTAGGGTATACCTTTTGTGGTTCTGTAGCTGAGCTGGGAGGTTCTGCTTGAAAACAAACCGCACCCTGAGCCATCATTATCTCTAAGAGTGCCGAGCCCAATCTCACACCAGGATTCACATCAGCTCCTGGCAGCTGGCAGGGGGAGGTGAAGCTTTGGCGTAATGTTTCAGAGCCTCAAAAGGGAAAATAAATGCATTCCCAAGGCAGGACTCAGCCGTGCCTGTGTTGGCTGGGAGCGTTAGCAGAGACTCAGTGGATTTAGGCCCTGATTCTGCAAAGTCCTTAAGCTTGTAAGGAATTTGTAATTTGCTTGTAAGCAAATTCCCGTTCGCTTCAATGGCATTTAATCACATGCACATAAATGCTTTATGGTGTACAAGGGAGTTGTTCCTCGGTAGAGGTGGGAGATATTTAGCCCAAACAACTGACTTCTTTTCCAGTGTGTTCAGAGAAGGGTAAAATGTAAGAAATAATTAGAGAGCAGATTGTGAGACTTCTTGCAAACAGCTACTGCCTCTGGTTGAGGTCTTCCTCCAGACATGTCCTATCCAATCCCACTCTCTGCTGGGAGATGCTGGGAGAGCGCAGCCTCCACTGGCTGCTTCCCCTGCAGGGAACAGATGACTCGGACAAGTGACATGAGATATAAAGCACTTGCAGGAGTGCTGAGGGTGTAGGAAGTCATTAATAATCTCAGGGCCTCAAGCAGGGTCTTTCACCCTGCTCTTCTCTGCGGCTCCTGCGTTTGTCTTCCTCCCCTCTCCTCTGCATTCTGCAGCCACCAGAAGCACCTTGTGCTTCCCTTGCCATCCATCCTCCCGGCTGTCTCCCGCGAGACGCTGTGCGTGTGGCCGTGCCCTGGTTTGGATCATCTTACTTGTGCCTGGCCTGTCTTTGGCAGGCTCCTGCCACTCAGCTCCTGACTGCTTGTGAAGCTGAGGGTGAATCCCCCTTCCTGGATCCTCCTGCCAGTGCCAAGCTTCACCCACAGCCTGTGCCAGCATCAAATGCTGGGTCTGGGGGAAATGTACTGCTCAGGGTGGATCGAGAGCACTATCTCTTCCCCTCTAGGCTCCTCAACCCTGCTAGAAAACAAGCCATTTCTGATTAGGAATCTGTAATTTTGCCCACATCTTTTTTCTTCCCCACATTCCTGGAGATGACTTGCACTGAATTGCTATTGAAAGTACAGACTTACAAAAACCCAAAACTTTTCAAGGTCGTCGAAGCAAATTCTCAATGGATGAAAGTTTGATGCCCCATTATCTTTCTCATATCCACGTTTATTTACCTCCTAAGATCATAGAAAGAGGTGAGGTGAGGGGCAGTGGCCATGGAATATGTCAAGCGGGAGGAAGAGGAGGGAAGAGGTAGGAGAGGGGTGTAAATCAGTGCCTCTCTCAAGCCCAGAGACTGCTGCAGATTTACACCAGCTGTTGCTCGGGCTGTCCGAGGAGGGTTTAGCAGGGATACGTGCATGCAAAGCCTACGGGAGAGCTGCTTTCATTTGTTCACATCTAACAGGGGTTGAATTTATTGCCTTTGCAGAGGGGCCAGCAAAAAGGCAGGGCGTCACTTAAATCCCATTTAAAACCTCAGATTAAGGCTTTGCAGGAAGTGCAAAAGGGGAGATGGAAGTGGCCTAGCCAGATGCTGGCTCCATTGCTGCGGGGGAGCAGGGTGCAAACTCACCTTGACCTGATGGCCAAGGAGGCAAGTGAGACTGTTGCCTCATCAGTAGAGCATCCTTTGCTCCAGAGCTGCAGCGGAGACAGAGTGAGGAAGTGCCAAGTGGCCTTAGGCTCATGCTGGGTCTTCATCCTCTTAATGGAGTATAAAACAGTTAACCCCCAGGTCACCAGGTGGGTCCCAGCCCAACTCCGCCATCCGTTAGGAAGATGAGCTTATCCGGTGGGAATTAGGAGCCCTCATTCAGGGCCTAGTGGCATTTAAAATATCTTAATCCTCCTGATTTTTGATATGATTCAGTCTTCTAAGCACCTACCTTACTTTTTCAAGATAATTAAGCCAATTCTTGGCAGCGTTTGTCCCTAGTGACTCAGCCAAGCTCACCCGTGGAGCCTGTGGTCGACCTGGGAATTGCTCCCAGATACCCCAAGTCCTGGCTGAGTGCATTTAATCACAAGACCGTCTCTATCTTGCTCGCTATTTTGGTCACCCTGATTTGTCTTGCATCATTAAATTTTTAGAGCTCCTGACTCCAGATGACTTCAAGTTTGTGACTCCTGTCTCCAGTAAGTGCAGAGCTAAGAGGTTTTGTTCCTCCCAGCACAAGGGCTGGAATGTGAAGACTCAGCGACCAGCACAGGCAGGAAAATTTCTCCCATCCCTGATGGCTGCATAACTGGACATATGTGCTCCATCTACCTTCCAAAGCAATAGTGTGGCTTTTGCAGCTCCTGCTACTGCATTTCTTTCTAATAAGCAGAATTCGGGGCTGATCTAATACAAGACTTGAACAATGATCAGCAGAGCAGCGGGTCCTATTATATCGCTCTCAAAAGATTGCAGGGCAGGCGTCCTGCGTGGATGGAGCAAGCACTGGACTGGTCCAGCCTCCCTGATCCATCACTGGGCCCTCCTGGGGTGACATCAGTGCCCTGAGATCATCTCTCTCAGCTGGGTATATTTGCTTATGGGTTTTCCCCAGAGGGTTTCTGGTTGATCTTCAGTTGCAGTTCCTCTGCTGGGCTCTGAGTGGTGGGCTCACGTGTTCTTTTCCATGGTGCCCAGATGCTGGTCCACCCTGGAATCTCTGTGCTGCCGTGGCTTCATCAGCTTGTCAGAGCCAGTGTGGTGGGAGTGGTGTATAATGGGGAAGGAGATGAATTGCAGCCACCTCTGGTTGCTCCAAGCTGTGCTTGCAGGAACAGCCCTACTGGAAAGTTCTGGCTGGGCATGGAGTTGGACACCACAGGGAAGCTTTTCTTTGTCCTCTGCTCGGCCTTTCCCCTGATTTCCCAAGCAAACAAACCTCTCCACCTCCTTCTTCCACCTTGCCATAATTTTAGGTCTATGCACAAGGCTCTGGTCGATACCCTGGCAGGACTGATGTCATCAGGATCTAGAAGCTGTCCATGGCTGGTGCTGCTTGGAGGTTTCAAATTCAGATTGAAGCCTTGGGAAAGCATCACCTCCTCAGCACAGACAGAGCCCCTGGGAGTGCAGTAGGAGATGCAGAGGTGATATCAGCCTCCCTGTACCACCTGCCCCGGAGAGCTGTTTGGACCCCAGCCATGTCCTCCTTGCCCTGAATCACTGGTGACACAAGGGTGTTGCCAAGCTGGCAGAGAGGGAAATCACGGTCACATCAACAACAAGGGGGACCTCCCCAGTTGCAACGTCCTTAGTCACAGCTGGATCACTAACTTCATTCTTATATTTTCCATGGGGGCGGCATGAGTAAGAGCTGACTCCTAGGGCTGGTTGTTGCCTCCAGAAACCCTTAAGGAGAGAAATGCTGATGGGACTATCAGGCTGTTTAAGTTTCATGCCAAACCAGGGGAGCCAAACAGTTCCACTAGGAGTAGGATGTTGATTCGGGTACAGGACAGAGCCAGCCCAGGGGGTCTGGGACAGAGAAGGCTGCCCCAAGCATCCTCCAAGGCAGTGTCACTAGGAGGGGGTGGGCAAGCAGAGCTCAGCCTTTTCCACTCTGAAACACCACAGTCCCTCCAGAGATTATTGTGTTTGAGACACAGACTTGTCTTGGAGAAGAACCCCCAGCTATAAGGGCCAATTCAAATGATGAGCACAGGTTACAGATTTCAGGGCTGAGACACAGGCCAAGTCTCGCACATCTGCTGCAGCTCCCAGCCATGGATATCGCAGCATCACCGGGCTCCTGCTCCAGCCTCACCGCAGCTGGTCGGGAGGTGGGAGATGGCAGCCCCCCAGCTCCCTCCCGGGCTGCAGTCAGGCGCTGCCCCCAGACGCAGAGGCGATTCCCCTCCCTGTGCAGAATCTAGGAAAGGGAGGAAGGGAGAAGAACTTTCCCACTTGGGCTGAGACGATGGGAATGAAACCTCGCTCCCCCGGCACCGACAGCCGAGGCGGTGGGAACGTGAGCTCAGCCCCCGGGCAACTTAATGGGCTTTTAAAAAAACCCTTTGTATCGGATCCATTCTTCTTCCCAAAGCTTGCTGGCTCCGCTCCAAGGGGAAACCTTTGATTCTGCAAATACACCACAATTATCATCCCGAGGAGTCTCAGCTATCGGGCTCCCCGCCTCCCAAAGATCAGCAGGATGCTGAAGAGGTGCTTAAATCATTTCATCGTAAGAAAGCCTTGGGCTTTAACAGCTTCCCCGTTGCTCGGGGAAAAGCCACCCCTCTCCCAACAGCTTGGCTCCATTTTTCTTCCAATAATACCGTCGCTAGTGGAGGCAGGGCAGGCAGCACTGCGGAAACCAGGCCACCGGGGTTCCCAGTGATTTCATCAGTCCCGAGACCGGGGCTTGCTGTGATTTATGAGCTCGCAAGAATCTCACCGTGGAGTGATCTCCTACTGCCCGCTTTTGATCGCTGTGCAGATAGAGATTCAGCGATAGACCTCTTCTGGGTACCATAGCGAGCTTGGTCTGTTTGACAGCTGCAAATATTTTTCTCCAACGTTGCACAGGTCCATGTGCACAGGCTGATCTCGCTGGCCTCTCCACCACACAGCACTGAGAAGTTCAGCTTGGCCTGGGGGAGCCCAAAATGAGAAGCTTGCCAAGCATAGCACCCACCCCCGACTCCTATCCATTGCTCACGACTCCCCTAAACTCTCCCCATCTCCTCAAGGTAGGTTTTTATTACTTTATATTGCTGGTGTTTTACTTATTTATTTATTTTACAGAAATATTTGTATTTTCTTCAGATTATACAAATCCTGCCCTTCTGCAGCGCACTCTGCTCCAAGGCTGGGATTTTTGAAGGGGATTTAGGAGAGTTAGGTGCTCCTTGTCCAGCCAAAGCCCAGTGCTTCTCTCCTTGTTGAAATCCCCCTTTAAAGCAGGTCATCGGTATTTTTCTGCAGCTGTTTTTCTCACCCATCTAAATAAAGCTTTCAAGTTACGACTCATTGATGTGAGGCCAAATCCAGAGGCTGTCAGTTCCTTTGTGTATCCTCCACTAGTCTGGGGGTGTTTTGTTTTATTTTGGGATGGCTGCTTGCTTCTGGGGCTGGTTGTAAAGCTGTGCATTTAGCAGCCCCCTCCTGCCGCGTTCTCCCGCTCACCAGTGACGGTGTAAGCTCACAGCGCTGCCGAATCCGGCCCCTGCAACTGCCTTGCACTGTGCCTGCCTTTCTGCAAGGGTAAAGGATTTTGCAAGCAGGAATTTGCTCTGGCCACGGGATCACCCTCCCTTTGCCGTGGCAAGAGCTCCAGGGAATGGTTTGCTCCTCTCCAGCTAAACTGCTGAGGCCAATGTCCTTCCCAAGCTGCAGTTGCAGCCCTTACGGCGCCAGGACACAGATGGAGTTTCTTCCACATGAAATTCAGTTATATGGGGAAGGCTGATCCCCTTTTGGGGACAAACAGTTATTGCCGTGTGGGTCCAGCAGAGACTGAAACGATGCAGTGTCCCCTTCGCCTCCTCATCCCTGTGCTGTGTCTGTGTGCTTGCCCTGGCCATGTGCCACTGGCTTGGTCACACTGGTGTGGCCAAGCCAGCCGGTTCCCCAGGCCAGACCAAGATGAAGGCGATGGAAGCGCAGGAGGCAGAGCCAGCTCTGCCACGAGAAGAAATGTGGACTCACACATTTCGCCTTAGGGACCAATGCTGCTCACCCCAGAAATGCACAGGCAAGCAACAGGCTGAAACCAAAAATCTACTCCTATCCTTTATCAAAACCACTGAGGATGCTCCAGGCATGATTCAATGCTCATTATCTTCGTTGTGCTGGAGATTAGGCTGCAATCTTTCCAGGTAATGGCTTTATTAGCTCTCTATTATTCTTCCTACATTATTTATTTACATTAAGTCCAGAACACTCAGAGCTTTCACTGGGACAGTAAGATCAGTTTAGTGAATGACATTTTGCACTGTGTTTTTCACACTAAGCAAAGATCCTGTGTGGAAGGAGCTATTCTAGGCCAATTGTGCTCTCTCCAATGAGGTCTCTTCAGCTCAAAGGAGCCAGATGCTAATAGTGAGGGAAGGTCGCCTCCCAGGGCTTCAGGACAGGCAATGAGCTGTTGTGTCCCTTTACCTGCTGCGCTGGGCAGATGAATCTGGTCAAGGGACAACCAGCATCCATGGAGCAGCTCACTACACATTCTTTCGGGGTCTCCAGCCATCCATCCTGCTCCAGCACAGGCTGGCACCAACCTTCTTTAGGCCAGGGCAAGCTTGCACTCTCTCCCACCTCTCCTGGAACAAGGACTGGAAAAGAAATTAGACTCTGCTAATTACTGATTTAATGGCAATTGCATGAGCTCCTGGGTTTGGCCTTGCTCCTCAGAAAAGACGGCACATGGGCCACTGCAAAGCCGTGACAGCCCAGTGTACCAACCCTGAGTGTGAGAGCTGGTTTGAGTCAACCTCAGGAAGGGCTGCCCGGGAGGTCCTGCTGTGTACGGTGAATAAATTACCCAGCTCAAATCTTCCTCTGACTTGGCATCACTGCAGAGGTTGACCGCAAAGGATGACAGCAGATGAGTTTCCATTCACCTTTGCCCTGTCCTTGATGACCCTGGAATGACAACCTGACCCCTCAGACAACCAGCTTCTCTCTGGGATACAAGAGTCTTTTTCTGACACAGCGTACTCAACTCCCTCCGTTCTTTTCTAAGCAACTTTCTGTGCAATCAGAGGTGCCAACTGCGCTATCAGCACACCTCTCAGTCTGGATTAAAGGGACCAACATGAAACTCGCTGCTTTTTTGGACTCGCACTCACCTGATGAGTTCTTGGTACCCATTGTTTCTGGTGCTGAGCACTGCCCCACATGGCACCTGACACTGTCCCAGGGGAGGATACTCCAGGAATGTTCTACCACCCACTTGAGTTCAAAATTGCAAAA
This sequence comes from Baryphthengus martii, assembly GCA_013396935.1. Taxonomy (NCBI): domain Eukaryota; kingdom Metazoa; phylum Chordata; class Aves; order Coraciiformes; family Momotidae; genus Baryphthengus; species Baryphthengus martii. The sequence continues at coordinate 414,261 of VWZK01002042.1, forward strand.
TAAGAGATGGGGAGCTTCATGTATGCTCCTAATAGCCCCAAATGGCCCCATTCTCCCCTGTTCACTCCTGGCAGAGGGATTCATGCTCAGGGAGCAAACACTTGTGATGTATCCATGACACAGGCGCTGCAACTCCCCCAGCAAACCTGACCCAACGCTGTGCACAAGCTTTGATGTGTATTCCTTTGCTATTTGAAACAGCCTCTCCTGGAAGGGCTTGGAATGGAGGCTGTATATAAAAGCTGCCGTTGTTTTTATTGGGCTACCATCCATCTGTTTAAAACATGGACACCCTGAGTGATTCTGCTTGGCGGGAAGTGGCTCCTTTGGATATGCTCAGAAATCGTCTCTGCATCCAAGACTCCTTTTAGGGATGTTTAACACCATCCAGCTTTCAAGCCTCTCAAAGCACGGTCGTGTCTCTGGGGTTTGGTATAAACACTCGGCTTCAGAGGCAGTGAGAGCGAGCGGGGCAGCAGGCTGCACAGTTACGAGAGGTGCTGTGTCAGAAGTGGTGCAATCTGTAGCTGCATGAAACGCCTCGGAAAAGAAACAGGGGATCGTGGAGACGCTCTTCGCTGTTCCCAGCCCAGCCCAGAGGCAGCCTGCCAGCCCCAGAGTGGGTGCAGCAATGCACAGGGCACAGGGATGAAGCTCTACTGGAGCTACAATAGAGACCGTGCTTGTTTGTCTGTGCTTGTTGTCTGTACTCTATCACAACCAGAGTTGTCTGGAAGCAAGCTCTGGATAATATTTCTCGGACCGTTCCTCTTCAAAGGCCCAGCTCGAGATTTCTGGGTCTGCCAGCAGCATACTGCCCCAGCACTGCCTCCAACTGAAGCTCTAATCAGCCAAGAAGGGATGAGTTGTCTGGTACCTCCTTTTCAACCCCAGAAGGGTAGTCTCCATCCCTCTCCCAACCTGCAGTCCACTTGCCTGTATCCCACCTTGGATTCTGCTACTCAACAGCCAGCTGCCACCACCCAGCCCAGCTCCATCTGCTCCTCTCTCCCATACTCGTCCCTTTGCCATCGGGACATACCTTCCCTGGGCGCAGATGTCCAGGGAGGCTGCACAGCGGCATGAAGTCCTGGTCCCCTTTATGCCTCCTGCAGCCACAGCTCCTGGGACTCAAACTGCAACTAGATAACTTTCCCAAGCCCAAAGAGTGGATCAGTGTCAGAGGAAGGATATGGACATCCCTCCCTGCACTGTGCCTCTTACTTGGCCTCATTCTACGTGAAAAGTGCACAAACCGGACATGCAGCTTAGCACATCTTTGCACAAGACTGTCCATGGCTGGGGCTGCCAGGGAATTATCAGATGTTCCTGTGGCTCTGCAGAGAAGCCAGGAGTCTAAGGGAAGGGTTACTGATTGCGTTTTGGCTCTGGAGAGCTGTGCTGGACAAACTGCTCTATAATCACTGAACAATCCAGACTGCAGAGCGGCTTTGTAATATTTTTTCTCTTATCATCCTGCAGCTCTGGAGGCTCTTATTTGATCTTTTTTACCCATGTGAATGTGTCCAAGAATGAAGCAGCCTCTGCCTGCAGAATGGCTCCTATTGTTCCCTTTGTTCCTGTGTCTGGGCAGTTCCTCAGCCTCCTCGCTCCCTTCCTGCGAAAAGACAAACTCTGCGTGGTCAAAAAGTACCTTTAAAGCTAAATTTTACACTCAGCCATGGCAAAGGCAGAGGGCACATTTTTCTGAATATTACAGTGTGATCCAGAGGGGAGCAAGGTAAAAGGTACTCTGAGCTCACGTGGTGGATTAGCTGCATTGAACTTCAACCAGGATCGGCACATCCATGCCCCCTGCAAGCTGCTCTGAACTAATGCTGAAAGTGGATGATACAGGATGGGGCATTTTGGCTGATCTCTCTGTCCTCCTAAGTGTGGACCCTTTTTGCTTGAATAAATCCACAATAACACAGTAAATCAGCTTGGAAGAGAGACGAAGAATTGAGGGACATGAGAACTCTAGCTTCGCATCTCAATGTTTTTTTCCAGCTTTTTCTGGTACAAAAGCTTGTACATGCCTTCATGCTGAAAATAGGCTGGAATCAACTTAGATTTAAAAAGTATTTGACTTAGAGATTTTCTTTTTGTGAGCATGGAACTGAATTCAGTGGTTTTCAAAACCCGCCCTCCAGTATTACAAAAGAATCTGATTCTGGGATCAGCCCTTCCCACTTCTCCTTTCAGACAGGTGAGCAGCAGTTTATCCTGACACCATCTGCACAATCTTTACACCCTGTCGAGTGCGCAGGTTCAAAACAAACCCCAGCACCCTCTGAAAACCCATCTTCTCTTAATCCTCCTCATGGAGAACCTGTAGGAAGAGGTCAAATTATACAAATGAGAAGTTTGGCACAGTCGGCTTAGAGGAGGTTGAATTAGTCATCAAAGTTACAACTGGAGGTTGCTAATCTGATGGTGACTACCAAGCGAATTATTTTTATTTTCTGTTTATAAACTAAGAGGATGAGATTATTGCTCAGGCCTTGAGGCTCAATGCATCACCGGTGGCGGTAAAAGAAAGATGATGCGGAGCTCGCTCGCACCCAGTTGAAGGTGTGCTCCTTCCTTAAGCCTGAGTCATCACTTCCATCAGGAGCAGGATTGAAGGACGGCGCAAAAATGCCACGCAGACACCAGAGCCGCTCGCTGCCACGGGGCTGCCGGCAGCGGCCGGCGCCTGCTGAAGGCCTTGATCCTGCACTGGCTCTGGCACACGCAACTGGTGAGACTGGTTGGAAGTCACTGGCTCAAGGCTGGATGTGAATTCGGCTTTCCCATCTGCCTCGCTGGGAGTTGCTCTTTAGACTCAGCTTGTGTGGGCTGAAGAACGAGGATTATTTTTTATTTTTTAGGTCTTGTTACTTTTTTGTACTGAATTAAGCAGGAGAGATCACTTACTGCTGTGCAAGTCTCATGGATATGCAGTGCTGTTAATCTCAGACTTCACAAATTGTAAATTAAGCTTCCCCAAATCATGAGAGTTTTTTTGAATAACAGAAGCTGACTCTCTTCATCGGGGTTTTGTGCTTTCAGGGCATGTCTTGGCTTTTTTCCCTGCACATGTAGCAGCAGAAACAACCCCTTCTGCAAAAGTTAAAACCTATAATACAATTGCCTGACTCCAGGAAGAGGAATTTAGAAAAATACTCACTTCCTAAAAATCCACATTAAACCTTTGGACATGGACAGTATAGTAGGAGCAGACATTTCGGTGTCCAGTGGCTAAGCTCTTTCTGACCTGATCTCATTGGTCTTAGCAGAGGACTCCTTGAGACTGGCATTGCTGGGCACTCACTATTTGATCTGCAAATTGAGGAGGAAAAAAATACCCAAAGAAGTGGATTTTCAATATGGCCTCTCCTCTGCCTCGTGGCAAAGCCCCTTCCCACGGCACAGAAAGTAGCAAAACCCTCCTGACCTGACACTTCTATTTCCAAACAATGTCAAGATGAACTGACCCCTGAGGTAACACAGTTTGCACCCAGTTTTTCATGCACTTGTCTGACAGTGAGTGAGAGCTGGTGTTTCATTCCCCAAACTGGTTGCCAGAATGGGAGCACCGAGGCAAGCGAAGCACCTCAGCAGAGGAACGAAGGAACAAATAACCACCAGCTGGCTGAGTCCTGAGTGTCTCTCTCCTCTGCATAGCTGACAAAGCAAGAGCGAAGAACAAACCTCCTTTCCTGTCCCTCCTACCTCCCCAAATCCCTTCTCATTAAGGAGAGAAAAGACCAATATGGATGGTGTTGAAATGAAGCACAGAGACCGAAACGCCTCCTGCGCCTGGTGCAGGGCGCTGAAAGAGCCAAGCGTGAACCAACATTTTCCAGAGCCTCTATCAGCTTGGGGTGACTGTTCTGGCTTGCCAGTGTGCAAGGAAGGAGCCTGATTTCAGGAAGCAATTTGCAATGGGGCCCCTAGGAGGCTAGGGGAAAAAAAAAGCACCTGTGAATGGGTCATAGCTTGGCCTCCCCAGACAGAGGTTTGAAAAGTGTCTGGCAATTAGGGAAATTCAAGAGGTGGTGGACAACTCCCACCACGAGGATGTTGAGGAAATCTGAGGCTCACCACACCAGAGAGCCCTTGGAGAGATTTCTCCAGCTTGGCCCAAGGCACCCTCTTCCAGCAGTCCATTGGTGCAGCAGAGCCTCCACCCAGGCTGGTATTGTTCTCAGCATGAGCCCTTCTTCTCAAATGCTGCATAAAGAAGGTGAGATTTCCCACCCCATCACTTTACGCACCCACCTCATCTCTCTGCAGCTGTCTGCTGGCTCTGCTCTCTCCAGCACATCATAGCTTCTTCCTTCATCTCCATGGCCCCATAGATGGTCTCCTACCCAAGCATGGATTGGGTTAATGGTAAATAACCATCTTTCTCCAATTCCATCCCACTACCTTCATGTTTTCTCCTGTACTGCCCTTTACACTTTCTATTAACATCCCATCACCCTTCTTGTGACCTCCCTGCAGAGCTCCTCTCTGCAGAGATCACAGCCCGTAGCGACACCCAAGTCTTTGAGGCTGTACCCTCACGGAGATTAGACTGTTCTGCATCCTTGTGTTTTTCCGTCTGTCCACCTCCATCCACCATTCATCTCTGCTTTTAAATCCCTAGGCACCTTGGTGGAAGGAGATGCCCCTTTGGTCTGCATGTATTCCTCATCGCTTATGATGCTGTCCTGGGTCCCCAGTGCAGTCTGTCAGGCTCTGTGTAATGTAGATGTCAAGGATGACTTGAAACAGTGGAGCATGAGCCTCACACATTTGTGCTGGGCATTATCTGGAGCTCGCTTTCTCCTGCAGCTGGTCGAGGACTTCCTGCCAAAAGGCATCCGTGAGGGAAATGCCTGTTGCTGCAAACAGATACATCCGATGGGATGGTGCCAGTTTTGCTGATACTTTCCCACTCCTTACCTCAATCTGATAATAAAATATTCCCCCCAACCCCCTTTAGTCATTCCAGGCTTCACTGTTCCAGTTTGGGCAGTTGCTTTTAGCTGCTGTGAGTTTGATGTGAATTGGTGTCCATCTGAGTTGCTTTTTGCTTGGGTACATTGTGAGAGATATTGCCTAAATCTGGGCAAAAAACAGGGGCAAAAGCCTCTTGGCACCAGCACTGCAAAGAACAGCCTGTATGCTGCAAACTGAGCAGGGCTGAGAGGTTTAAATGTGCCCAGAACTTTGTGACAAATATTGTTCTGTGAAAAATAGGATTATTTTTCCTTTTCTTGCCTTGATTTCATATCAAACCAAGTGATTAAAGAACCTGACTTTTCCTTAGGAATGGCAAATTTGATTTTTGATCAACCTCCCACTTGCAACCTTCAATCTGTTTTAGAAGGAACCTTTTTTATTGTTATTTAGTGAAAAAAAAGATGTAATTGGCATACCCCTCAAATACTCCTACCTTGTGTACCAACAACATAGGCCACTTACCTTGGCCTACCAGGTACAGTGGTGCCCTGAGGGAAGCTGAATTAAGCCCTGTTGATGAGTTACTGTGCATAACACTCCCCAAAGACAATCACTGTGATTTATGACTGCTGACATGACAAAGATTTTGTCTGGTAGTGAGGAGTGATGGCTGATGTCCCTTTAAATGCTTATCATTTCTGGCAGCTTAATTGAACCCCGTTAACAGATGCAACGAAGCCGAGAAACATTTCTCCTGCAAGCAGTCCTCATCGGACCGGCAAAGCCTGGCATTGGTCTTACTTCCCTGTTCTTAGATATTTTGCTTTGAGGTCAGAGGGTGCAGAAATGATCTTCCTAAAAGAATTACGCTACAAAAGGATCATAGCATTCACATATTTGATGTTAGGACATCTTGGCAGGAGAGCAACTTCCTGTGATGAGTGGTAAGACCCTAGGAGAGTCGCTGCAGTTTTCCACCGTGGATTGGTGTGTCCCTCACTCAGCACGCAGAGGACTTGGGCTTAAGTCCAACTTGGAGCCTTGCTCTCCTCTTGGGGATTTTGAAGCTCTTTGGACCAGTTGCACAAAACCCCAGATAACTGGGACAGCAAGGGCATCCAGCCCTGGCCTGCGAGGCGTTTTGAGAGCAGCTCTGCAACACAAGAGCTCCGGCGGATGGGTGGAGGAAGCCAGGCATTTCTGGCAGACTTGTAGGCAGCTGGGAGCTGTGCAGGAGATCTCATTCCCTTTGGGTGGCCTGAGCACTGAAAGAGGTCCGCATTTGCTCAGCACCAAGAGAGCAGCAAACCCAAGGCCACCGGAGGCAGGTGGAAGGAGAAAGCTCCTTACTTCAAAGCTGCTGTGTGCAGGAAGGGGCTGAAACATGGGAGATGGTTTTTAACAGGGTTCATCCATAGCAGCAAGAGATGCCTGTGGCCTGGGGTGACTTTTAGGAAAGATTAAGTTACATACACAGCGGGTCCTCTTGCAGCAGCTGAGCCGGGCTAGTCTCTCATCCAACTTCATGCACCAGGGTGTTATCTTTTTCTCGAGAAAGCCATGGAACTGGGTAGAGTTTAAATTATACCCCAGAGATGTTGGCTCGCTTCTCTGACGGAGGTCGTAATGAGGGAGTCGGGATTCCAGTTATAGCTCGGCACGGCAGATGTAGCTGGTTTTGCAGATGATAAAAATACAGCCTTGTCTCAGGAATGCAGCAGAAGTGAGGCACGCATGTGGGTTGTTTCTTTTCTTTCTTTTTTTTTTTTTTTCAGAGCAGCTCTTTAACTCTGACTGTACTGTACAACAGTTGTTCCCATTGGGAAATTAGTATTTACAGAGTAAACAGTGATGAGATGTGGGCTGTGCCATCCAAGCATGTAGCAGGAGCTGCTCCGTCGAATGCTCGCACCTTAAACTGTGGAAAATGTTTCTCTTCTCTCTTTTGGGATAAGAGTAGCTTTTCATTACTGGTGATGAACACTAGTTTATTTTTACTCTGCTCAGCGTGTTTTTCAAGGCCTGCTTGCAAGGAAGGAGGCAGTCACTGAAATACAGGAGGCTACAGTATATACTCCCCTATATCATGCATAGCTCACCTTTTCTGATCAGAATTCAAGGCCCAGTGCACAGAATTAGCCATCCACTCAAATAAAAGCAATTTGTCTCAGAAAGCAATGAGAACTGGTCCTTCAAATATACTAAACTTCCAGCACAACTTGAGCTCCTCCTTGATCTCACCTGCGTATCAGGAACCTCCTCAAGGGCTCCTGCAACTCCACTGCCTAAAGAGACCTTCACCTGAGAGGTGAACACAGTCCTGCAAGCAGCACGTCACTGCTGAGTTGAGGTTCAACTGGGTCTAACACAAAGCTGGTTACATGGGCCTGGTGCCCTGCTGGTGCACAAGGCATTGCCAGTGGCGGAATGCGCTGCTGGCAGAGCAGCATGGCTATTCTCACTTTACCTGGATGCTCTCATGAGAGCACGTCCTCCTGTTTTGCAACAGAGCTCTTGAAGCTGGCCGGGCAAATACTGCCTAGCACTGTATTTTGTCCTGTTTGCAGAAGCGGCTCGCAGCTGTAAGAAAAACGTTCTGTCTCTAATCTTTATTTACACAGGATGGTGATAAAGAAATTCCTCAACAATCACTTAATCTCTCTTTGGGCTGACACCACCATCTTTGCTCAGCCCAGCTCCAAAACAGCAACGCATGCAAACACATCACAGTGCTTTGTGGACTAGGGAAAAACAAGCTCTGTACCAAAGTCTTCTGCTAAGCATGACAAGTGACCAGCCCTATGCACTGCAAATGTCCAGGAAACAGGCAGGATGATACTGAGAGGAAGAGCAGCACCATCTTCTGGGAGCTGACGTGATTTGAAGCAAGAAGCCTGGGTTTGGGTGAGTTTCTGCTGTAAATTCTGTTGGTCAGCTGCAGCAGTGATGTGCCGCTGGCAGACGTGCCGTCCCCACCGTGAGCTGGTCTACTCATGTAAGTAAGCTCTGAGCAAGCTCTGTGTGAACTCACCGCCTAGCCCTAAAGCACTGGGAAAACAGGAAACTCTTTCAAAGGTGTCTAAGGATTTGATGTTGACATTTGAATTTCCCTTTCATATCACTGCAACATTTTTGTCCAGGCGCTTTATCCCTGAAGCTGTCATTTATTTCTAGTCAGAGATTTTGTGCTTTTGAAAATAAAGCCAAGAAGGACCGAGACACTTCAGTGCATTAAACAAGTGTTCACTATGAGAAGCTGGGCCTCTCCAGCCCCTGGGGAAAAGCGTATCTCGTGGACAAATAATTTAGCAAAATGACGAAGCTGTTCGGCCTACTGAGCTTATCGGTGCTATACAGTTTGAGGAAAACCCACAACGTACTCATCAGCAGAAAGAGAGTTATAAGATAGTAACGATGACCTAGAAGGAGCTGAAGGGGACCGAGGACAATGCAGACTGCGTGGCCGCACAGGTGGGAAAACAGAATCTTTGCTCAATCAGGCCCTGAACCAAGTAGATGGGGTGAGAAGGCACAGCAGGGTTATTGTGGTGGCTCCTCTGCAGACAAGTCTCACCTGCAAAATAGGCTCCATTTGCCAGAAGTTTGTGATCACGGAGGCTGTGGGGCACAGGAGCAGGCAGAGAGCACGTCGTTCTCTCACCAGGAGATTCTATGAACCAGCTCCCAGATCAGCAACTGGTGGCGATGGTTATTTAAAAATGTACCCTTGATGCTACATCTGGAGCTGGCCACATTTTCCTGACGGCAAAGTGCGTCTTGGGAAGAACCGTGGAAAAAAAATCCATGAAGAATCTATGAATGTAATTCCTTAGGTGAAACTCCATCCCACTTGTAACCCAACTCAGCAAATGTTAATGCCCTGTCTCTACATTCCCATTCCCATCAGAGTCATTTTCCCCAGACAATGGGGTTTTTTTTTTCCCTGGTAAGCACAGCCCTGGTAGGCATTTCCTCAGAGGAAGTTAATTTGGATTTTTAGACCCCCAAAAAAAGAAAAATAGGAAGAGTGGGAAACAAAATCTTTTCAGTAATCTGGGAAAGTATTATCGGACAAGACCTATTCTGCTAAAGGGAAAAACTTTCCCCAGGCCATTGAGACGCTAAGGACCAACACATTTCTGTACCATTATCTTTAAATGAAGAAAATTAGAAGGCCCTGCCTTTAATTTTACCAGTACACATACCGTAGTCCTTGGAGTCTTGAATTTAATTCATTTTAAAAGAGTGATTCATGCATTTAGCTTTTGGTTCATTTCTGTCTTAGTTTCAGAGCCATAATAAATCTCACTTTGGAGGTGCAGAATGATTAATTTCTCGACCACATTTTTGCTTTGAAGCATCTATTGGCTGTTAATAAAGTAAGCCCTTTTACGTTCTCTTCAAAGTCACAAAACACAAACACACATGGATGCTCTGGGCCAAAGGAGGGAGACGAAAATTTATCTGTTAGTGTGAATTTAGCTGAAATGAGGAGGGGGACTCCTATCTCACCACTCTGGGGAAAAGCGCTGTGTTTGTTCAGCCAAAACCGCTGCGTGCAGAGGCAATGGGAAAATCGGGACTGGGTCTCTGGAGCTCCTGATTTAGAAGGTGGAGTCTGGGGGAATGAATGTTACATTTTGTTAGAAAACCACCGATGTTTTTACAGCACAGATTTAATAAAGCTAATTTATGTCTGCCTGAAAGTTAAATACATTACAACCCCACACTTAGCGTTTGCTGAGTGGCACGTACTGTAGGGTCTGTGTCCGACCCACAGCTGCTTTAACGATTTGTCTAGAAAGATTTGCACCTCTGAGACATGGCGAAACACACGGCAATCAGAGAAAAATCCTGCCTGGCAGAGCTGGGCAGCCGCCCTCTGAAGCCACCAGCTCAGGCTGGCTGGGAACAAGCTTCAGGCACCCAAGGGTGAGATTTTTTTAACAAAGGGCTGAGAAAGGATGGAAGGCTGAACTCAGGTGCTGATGTCTGGGCCGCTGCAGTTGTGCAGAGGTGTGTGTGTGTGTTTTTCATCATCCTCGGAGAAGGGTTTCTCCAGGAGAACAAGCAGTGCACAGCAACCTCCATCCCAGGTCAGCAGCTGCACTGTCAGCACGGCGCAGAAGCGGGAAGATGGAGTAAAAAACCAAACCGAGCTGAAATTGTCAGAGGTATCCCATCAAAAGGGTTCTCTCTGGAAGATGCAGTTCTCAAAAAAAAAAAAAGAAAAAAAAAAAAAGAAAAGAAATCTTGATTTTGCTGAAATATTTCCTGTTTACATCAGGGAAAGCCACATTTAGCTGCTTCATTTCAGTCACTTAGCTCTAAATCAGAACGTGCCACTGAATATGACACGTTTCAGTTTTAAAAAAGCTCAAGATCATCTGACAGTGTTTCCCCATGATGCATCTAACCTGCAAGAGCCACCTTCCAGAGTTCAAACCTCTTCTTAGGGGCAGGACACTTTGGAAGGCTGCATGTCTTAAAAATACCCCACTGCTAATACTGTGTGATACAGTATGGGAACTGCTTGGCTTCTGGAGTGTGCTGGGACTGGAGGTTTGGGCTGGGAAGCAAGTTCTTGACAGAGAAAGAGAAGGTAATGCTCTTGGACTGTGCTTCTCATGAGCCAGTGCAAAATGGGGGTGGTGGTGGTGGGAGAAATTCCAGCTGCCAAAAAGTGTTTCTATATGAGAAGAACTTTTCGACTAAATATAAGAATCAAGGGAATCCATCACTATAAAAGCAGAGGAAGAATCTGAATTTTGATTTTACAAAATGTTAGTGTTTGGAGTGAAAGTAAGTGCTGGAATGTCCCACGATGTCAGTATGAATGTAGCTAACCTGCAAGGCCAGACTTTGCAGATGTGGTCCAAGAAATTTGCATTTGCTCTGTCAACTTTCATGGGATGACCAATTGCCAGCGTAAGCTAGAGCCCTTCCTCGGTCTTTATGTTCAGCAAGGTCCCAGTTTGGGCAAGTCCTGAATTCCTTATCAGAGCACACCAGATATGCCCTGACATGAAGGACTACAACAGAGCAAGCTCGGCAGGTTGCTAATGCAATACAGCTTAGGCTACAGCTTTCTGCCTTTGTACCTCTGGAGCCTTCTAGGGAAACGTTGGCTCTTATGTGAGGTAGGTTGACTTTCACCCTCTCTCCTGCTAACAGCACAGGGCACTTCCCAGGTCTTTTGTTTCACCTGGTGTCCAGCACAGACAAGAGCCTAAAGAAACCCACAGGAGCTTTTCCCATTTGCAGCAGTGAGAACATGGACCAGAGCAGTGCCAGCAGCAGCAGCAACCATGACCCGCAGCAAATGCTGAGCACTGCTGCCAAAATTAACCACAGCACCTGTGAGAAGCAACTGTATAAGATACTCACACCCACTCTACTGTATAGATGTGCCCTCTGTGTCCCCTCTCTGCTCTCAACATGTCCATTTCCTCCAGTTAAGGGTCACCTGAGGGATGGATCCTAGCCTGAGTGATCCAAGAAGGACCATGGCTGAGCTAACCAGACACCCGCACCCAGGTCTTACACTCAAGCACTGGGTGAACGGCCCTGCAATCACTCAGCAGCGAACAGGGCAGGCAGCTGAAACGATAGGGACTTTATTTATTAAGGACCGAGCCAAAAAAAAAATTCTCCAGGCCCAAGTGTTGAATTTGTTCCACTGCTAAAGAGAAGCCGCTGCTAATGACAGGATGAACAACTCGACAAAATACACCCTGTGAGCCAAAGGTCCTCGTTACAGAGAAACCCGAGCCCCTGGTTGCAGAGCAGGGCCGGAGTGAGCATGACCTGTGCCGCTGCAGGTCCAGTGTCCTCTTCCCAGTGGAAAGCTCTCTGAAACTGCTTCAGCCTCCTGCCTGCCTGGCAGGGAGCACACAGGTGAATTCCTCCCTTGCCTTCCCAGACCCCTGAGGAAGAGGAGTGTGCAGGGAAGAGGCCATTAGCAGTGTGTAGCAGCTTCTCACAGCCACAAATCTAAGAAATTGAAAACATTTATTGATGTTTCTTTGTTTGGGGGGTCTGCATTTTGTTTGATATTCTTTTTGGACAATAAGACCTGTGGCATTTTCGGCGTTGGAGACCTGGATTTGACATTCCTGCCCTCAGTCCTGCCCAGATCCGTCTCAAAAAGGTGACTCTGCCCCTCTCTTTCCTCTGCTATGGTGTAAGTGTGTGATTTTAAGGATTGTAATGAGTAACACCCATTTTCTCTCCCCAGCTTGTACTTAGGAGCGGGGAGAGCAGCTGAGCCCCCCTCCCCGGGTTGTGCAATGGGGTAACCGAGCTGTGGTGCGTTGCCAGCGGGTCAGTGGCCGGCACTGAACCCCAAACCATGTGCCAGCCTCTCTGGAAGACTCATCTCTATGGCTTGAGTCAACTCACAGCTGCCTACATCTGGGCTATATCATGCCCCACAGGGCTCCTACTGACAATCTGGGGGGCTGCAGCAGGATGCCAGGGTGGAAATCAAAAAGGACTTAGCAAATCAAGTCTCCTCTGTGCCTGGGCTGTCTTCTGTCTTCCTCTGCTCCCAGGGCCAGCTTGTCAAAGCTTTACCTTATGTAAGAAATCTTGAAAGAATACTGGAATAATTCAAATAATGCATATGAATACATAATATGAATATTGTAATAACTCTGTTGTATGATAAACAAAATCGAAACAATACAGGGTTGTAACAACTTGCACACCAGTCTCAATTGTAACTTGAATCACGTGTGACTCCAGGAAGCACCTTGCGTGGAAATAGCAACTTTTCCGCCATCAGATGATAGCTTTTCGACAGAGGCAAAAAGGTCCAGGCTGCTCTTACCAACGTCTGGAACCAGAAAGTTTTCTGCAGGTCTAGGTATGGCCCGGTGCAGAGGGTGCCTCAGAGGCTGGAAGCCTGCTCTCTCCTCAGCCTCTGCTTGGGATGGTGGACGAAGCACAGCATCTTCTCTGCCAGCTCACACACGAGACCGTCCACCTTCCTCAACAAATGTGGCAGGTCTGGGATCTGCTGGGCCAAAATTCTGCCAACCTCCAGTGCTGCACTGCGTCGTCATTCTTGCTTCTCGTTGTTTGCCGTGATCATGGAACTGATGTCATCGCTCTTTAAGATCGGCTCATGGCTCCTTTTCTTGAGCCACCAGCACAGCCCTAAGAAGAGCAGGAGCAGGACTTCAGCAATGACCCAGAATGGACACTGCTCCAAGGCAGCAAAGACAAAGGCTCCGTAGGCAAAGATGCTGCTGCTGCTGCTCTGCACCTGGTCACTCTGCTCTATCTCCTGCAGAAGCCGAGTCATCTCCCGGCTTAAATACTCCTTTTGCTCGCACGTGACCTCATCCAGCTCTAAATCCACCTGCTTCACAAGCAGGGTGACGCTTTGCACAAGCCAGGAGAGAAACAGCATGGCCCCTATGTCCTGTAGAAAGAGGAAGAGAAGAGGTTTAGTGGGGCTGGGAGAGAGGGAGCTGGGGGCAGGCAGGAGGGGGAAAGGTCCAGGCAGCGGGAAGGCAGCAAGGCCTATGCCCAGCCCCAGTCCCGGTGGCAGCAGCGGCACCGTGCCCTGTCCAGGGTGCTGCCGGGAGCGGCTTTGTCGCCAGTGCTGGGCGAGAACCCACCCCCCTAGGGACTCCCGTTTCTAACTCGGCCCTCGTCAGCCCAGCCCCTACCGTGCGCTAGCCCAGACTGGACTGGGGCAGCACTGCCTGCTGGCTTCCTTGTAGAGCCCCCTCACACGCTGTGACACCACAGGTTCTAGAACGCATCCCAGGCATGCCTGCCAGCCAACCAGGGACTTTGGCCCCAGGCAGCCAAATCCCAGACCTCACAAAGTACCAACAGACCCGTTGGGACAGGGCTCCTGGGGCTCCTTTACAAAGCAGAGAGAAGCCCCCAAACCCTTCCAAACTTCCCATCGGGTAACATGGCCTGTGGATACTTTCTCCTTGAGATTACAGCTTGCAACTCATCTCTGAGCAGTCAAATCGTATCGACAGGGACCAGAGGAATCATAGCCTTTTCTGGAAGAAGGTCTAGCCCTGGCAGAAATAAACCAACCCACTGCTCCCTGGCATGAGACTTTCTCTCAGTTTCTGACCCCACCAAAGCCTATTCTCCTATGCCAAGGGTGAGGGTGGATATCAAGTTGAGGAGAGTGCGTGGAATGGGACCTGCATAAGGTCTAGCATCAGATCGAAGTTGCTTGCAATGGTTTTAAGAAATGAGTCCTCAAAACAGGATTTTGGTCAAAGCCTGCTCCCCATCATGCCTCTAGCTCTCACCCACAGCTTGCCAAACTCATTGGGAGAACTTCAGCAGTGTCACCAGCCACTGATTTCAATAGTCTCCTTCAAAAATACAAAGACACGCTCTCCTCTGAAGTGGTGCTTTGGCCAGAAGTTAACCCTGAGGAGATGCCACTGCCCACAGGCAGCAAGTGCTGTGGACAACTGGGTATAGCGCCATGAGGGGTATGCTGCATCGTGCTTGCACAGAGAGAAGCTCGAGTCACCGTGGTGGCCACTCAGGCCAGAATTCAGCTTTGCCACCCTGCTAAAGTCTGGACACCTCGGTCTTGTTCAAGTTTGTCCTTGGGACCTGCAATCGTACCTCCAGCGGGACTGGCTCAGAGGTGAACGACAAGCCCTGCCAGAGCATGTGTAGGTTTTACTCCTTCCTCATGCTGGGATGATCAGGTCTTTCATGCCACTGCTGCCATGGCCTGTTGCAGTGCTCCATGCTTGACCCAGGCATGTTTCACTCCACCCCATCCTTTGCAATGGATTAATGAATTNATACAAAAGCAACGGCTGCTAGAGAGGGGGTAGAAAGCTCAGCAAGTGTTTTATGGGCAATTCCCACCCCTTGTTCCACAGGAGCTGTGACTTGGGATAGCCAAACATTTGGAAGTGTTTGGCTATCTCTCTTCCCCAGCTCATGTTGCTTTAACAAGACTAGAGACTCACTATAGACGATGGAAGATTCGTGCTTTGGAAAGCAAAAGAGTCTTGAAGCCACTCCCTTGTTGGACTTCTTCAGGATCACAGTGGAATACAGAAATCTCTGGCTCCAGCTTGTGGCCATTCACGGCGAAGCTTCTAACATGAAAAAGGCTCTCATCAAGTGTCGCTTCTCCTTTAAGATGCGTGATGCAATAAACCAAAGAGGGCAGGAAGAGCAGAGGCTACGGAGATTGTCGCATACTGTCCATCCCAGAGAGCAGGACTTTCCTCCTTGTCTATCATGCAACAGGACGGGATGTTGTTCCCTTCCTTCACAGAATTGTTTTGGTTGGAAGAGACCTTTAAGATCTTTGAGTCCAACCATTAACCCAGCACTGCCAAGTCCCTCACTAAGCCATGTCACCCAACACCACAGGTTTACATGTCTTTTTAATCCCTCCAGGGATGGTGATTCCACCGCTTCTCTGGGCAGTCTGTTCCAATGCTTGACAACCCTTTTGGTGAAGAAATTTTTCCTAATATCCAACCTAAACCTCCCCTGGTGCAACTTGAGGCTGTTTCTTCTTGTCCTGTCACTTGCTCGTTGGGAGAAGAGGCCACTCTGCCCTCCTCCCTCTCTCGACACCCCACCCCCCCCTCCCCAGCTCCAACCTTGTGTCAGGGAGTTGTAGACCCAAAACATCTGCCCTGAGCCTCCTTTTCTCCAGACTAAACAACCCCTGGTCCCTCAACCCCTACTCATATGTCTTGTTCTCTAGACCCCTCCCCAGCTCCGTTGCCCTTCTCTGGCCAGGCTGCAGCTCCTCAATCTCCTTCTCGGGGTGAGCGTCCCAAAACTGACCCCAGGATTCAAGGAGTGGCCTCCCCAGTGCCCAGTCCAGGAGGATGATCCCCGCCCTGGCCCTGCTGGCCACACCAGTGCTGACACAAGCCAGGATGCCGTCGGCCTTCCTCACCACCTGGCCCACGCTGGCTCCTCAGGCCCATGAGCCTTGTGATGCCTTAACCCGAGCCAGCAGCCTTAGGGAGCCGCTCCGGGAAGATCCCAACGCACAGCGCCTTTCCCTGAGGCAGGAAACGGGCGGGAACGCGGCAGAAGCCGCTGAGGGGACCTGAGCTGGGCACGAGCCCTGCCCGGCGGGAAAACGCCCCTCAGCGGAACCAACGAAACCAACGGAACCAACGGACAGTCAGGGAGGGGAGCTGCGCTGGGGCTGGGCCTCCCGCCCCGCACACACCGGCGTGGCCAGGGAGGGGGCGGTTCCCAAACGTCTCTCCCAGAACGATTAGGAAAATCCTAGTGATTGCTAGAAATCCATCTCCTTCCCTCTACTTGGGATGGTGGACAAAGCACAGTGTCTTCTCTGCCAGCTCTTCCCTCATGGAGGAGTACTCCAACTCCACACAGCGTCCCTGGCTGGCATCTCTCTTGTGTTGCCCAGCTCCAGGTGGCAGAAGCCCCCCAGGGACCCCTGTTTCTAACCTGTTCCTTATCAGCCCAGACTTCCCCTGTGCCTGCACTCACTGCTAGCCCAGGCTCTACTGGGGCAGCACTGCCTGCTGGCACCCTGGCCGGCGTGCCTGTAATGTGCTGTGGCACTGAGCCGGAGAAGGGAGAGGAGCAGGGGAACGAAGAAAGCAAAGAAGATATTGCCAATGGGGAGCAGGGGAACAAAGAAAGTGAAGAAAAAGCTTTTGGCAATGAGGAGCAGGAGAATGAAGAAAGTGAAGAAGATATTGCCAATGAGAGAGGTCTCTTTTCTTTCCCCTTCGGACTGTGCTGCTGCTGGCACCACAATCTAGCACAGCCAGGCCTGGCTCCACGTGCTCTGCACAATCCATCACCATCCCAGAACTGCTTTTGTATATATTTGTATATCCCCCTTCCCTTCATATTTCCTCTTCCCTGTTTATCTCTGTTACCTATTAAATTTTGTTCATAGTCTGAACTTCCAGTTTGGTGTGAGGCGCTTCCTTCCTCATTTCCCTTTGTATCCTCCCCTGGGAGGGAAGCGGGAGGAGGAGGGAGGGCTGATAGGAATCCTGCTCTGCAGATTTTGCCCTGAACCTTAAAGGGAGACACTGGTTCATGGTCATCCTGCTGTCAACCAGGACCCCCAGATTCCTTTCCCCTACACTGCTTCCCAACGGGCTCATCCCCAGCCTGTGTTTAGCAGGAAATATACCACTCAGAGCAGCTGGAGCAAGCGTGTGGGAGCTGTCTGCCTCCTTGCCAAACCCAGTTTGGCAATATTTAGGTGCTTTGTAATTATAGGGTGTTTCATTTTGCCCTTCTTTATGGCAGAGGCCAGTAAAGCATCACGGCCTGTGGCTGTGACGAGTAAGTGACCGTTTTTGAACATGAGGGTTTTTTAGGTGCACTCCAGATGCGTTCACGTGTGGGAGGAAGGAACTGCTCTCCTGCGAAGTGCCTCTTCACCTGAAGATATGCTTCACCTGAAGCATATGCTGCAGAACTGAGCACACAGGAGACATGGAGAAGACATGGCTCAGTCAGAAGTGGGAACTGCTGCTGCGCGTTTTCTTCACTCGTGGAAATCAGCCCATATCCTGGACAGCTGGTAGCTATGTGTGGGAATTTTGCTTTGCAGATTCTAAATAACCAGGAATTCTGAGGATCTCTGTGGAAGAATGCTTTAGCGCAAGTGTTTAATAGGCTGGCATAAGATCACAGCATAAATACCAAAGTGACCCATATCAGAAGACTTGAATGTTCTGACCACAGTTCTGAGTCACAGATATTTACAGGAGAGCTGTAAGAAAGTGTAAAAATGAGGGCCATCTACTGGTTGTAGCCCTAAGCACAACAGGAAGGACAAACACAATCACATGGCAAGGCATTTCCATGGCAACTGATAACATTTTCCATTAAGCTGGAATTAATTTCAGGCCTAAGGACACAAAATGCGTAAGAATGCAGCAAGTTATCTAACGCTGTATGTAGGAAAAGGTAATGGCTGATCTGTGGGTATGATGAGAGTGGAAAGGAGTGAGAGCAGGACTTGGTGTAAGAAACTCTGTCCCAGTACATCATGTCATGGGCAGGAAATGCTCCCTGCCCTCCATGACCACCGGATCTCCCTACGTGGGTTTCCCTGCAGTGGACTGGGTAAATAATACAGGCATGAGAAGTCTGCATCGCTTCTCTTTCACTGGTCCCATAATTGCATCATATGTCTCTCCTAGCTTAGGAACAAAAGGTATTCATTAACTGCCTTACCAGACAAGCCAGGTCCACCAGTGGGCCAACATCCCAGCCTGTCCCCACAGCTCTGCCTGGCCATCCCTGGACATGACTCTCAGTGGCAGATGGACTTCCTGGCATGAAATGATCCTGCCTCCTCACTGTGAACCTGCTCTGATGACCTGCTACAGGTGTCCAGGTATGCCCTGCTCCCTGGATGGGACAGGCCTTGGTGTTTGCACGCTCAGCTCCCAACTTCCAGACCTGGAGGGAGCTGCCGGCTCTCGCTGCACCCTGGCACAAGTGTCCACAGTGCCATGACATCGAGGTCCTGCTATAATTCTTTGCCAGGGAACTACAGTCCAACCCACCCGTGGCCTCCTGTTGCTGCTGTAACTGCAGGTGACAGTGGAATTGTTCCAAGGGAAGATTGAACTGGGCCAACAGAAGTCCTCCTGTCAATTCGTGAGTTGTGAAGTGTTACTGGTTGACACCTGGCTCTATTGCTTTCCCACAACTGAAAACTACAGCGATGAGGCTTTATGTCCGCTTCTTCAGCTCCTTGAGGAGCGAGTGGCATTGCATAGGTCTGTCAGTCTATCTGGCCCAAGGTCTTGGGAATAGTGAGAGAAGAGCTGCTCTCACCCACGATTCATTTTGATTAGTGTCTAGGAGGGTTGTATTGACTTGCATCTCGGTGGGATGTATTCATGATACATCTCCCAGTGTACAGGGGTAATGGTGCCTGGTTCATCAGATAGATTGTCCCCATTTACCTTTCCAGCTCTCTAGATAGGTTATCACTCTGACTATGAAGCAGCTATGAGGTGTCAGCATCAACCCTCGGATGAGGATGTTGTACCTACAGCAACTCCCAGCTTAGTATATATACACTTCAGAGGAGACAGCATAAGGAAGATAATGTTTCCTGGAACCTTACCTACCCTGATCAAACCACTGCAGCTCAAGTCAGTATCAAAATTCTCACCATCTTCCATGAGGGTTTTTTTGACCCATTTTTCCCTCAGATGTATGGAGGAAAGAAGTCACCTGTATTATCTTCATGTCTGCGGTGCAGGCAAGGAAACGATGCACTTATACATGTAAAGGGATCTCTCCTGTCTCACAGGGCTGGGAGTCTGAGACACACACACAAAAATGAAGCCCTAGGTGCCATTATTTGTATAGAAAAAGTTTCAATCTGAGCAAGAAACCCTGTAGTTTCAAAAGAAGTGAAAGGAAACACGACACATCCTGTTTCTACAAACTCTTTCCCGGTAACTCTAAACAAAATTTTTAAACTTTTAGGGGATTGCAGAGCTACTTACCTTCATTCATAGTTTTCCTGTTTTCCTCTGAGGTCAAACAGATTTATGTGTGAAAGGACAACCTGCACTTGACAGAGTGAAGCCATGTGTCACTTCTTGGTTTACATCCGTTCTGCAAAGCTAATCCCAGAGTCTCTGCCTTTTCGTGTATTTTCAAATTCAGTAAAAACGCAAAGGTTTGAGGAGCAAAATAGGTGGCACAACAGCTCTGAGGTCAGATCTGGTTGCTCTGAGTTTTATACAGCTGGGTGTTAGAAGATTGTCAAGGATGGAAAATACACAATCTCTTGGACTCTGAAATTCTTTCCCCCAGAGCTGATCCCCAGCAAGTCAATCCTCGGTCTGTGTCCCCGCAAGGTGTTTCACTTTCCCAGGGGTGTGACTTTGCATTGGTCCTTGTTGAGTTCCATAAAGTTCCTGTTGGCTCATTCCTCCAGGCTTGGTAGGTAACTGCCCTGCTTGCAAGCACATCACCTGGTCCTCTCAATTTGTTGTTACCTACAAACTCGACAGTGCATTCTGTCACCTCCTTGAGGTCACTGATAAAGATGTTTAGCAGGAGAAACCTCAGGACAGAGCTCTGTGGTACTCCACTGCACTAGGCAAATTACAACCCATTAACCATTAACTTCTGAATATCTTCAATATTTTTAGCAATGAACTGGAAGAGGGGATCAAGTGCACGCTCAGGGAGTTTGCAGATGACACCAGGTTGGACAGGAGTGTTGATCTGCTTGAGGACAGAAAGGCTGTACAGAGGGATCTGGACAGGCTGGATTGATGGGCCACGGCCAGTGGTGTGAAATTCAGTAAGACCAAGTGCCAGGTTACAACAATCCCATGCAATGTCACAGGCTTGGGGAAGAGTGGCTGTAAAGTTGCCTGACAGAAAAGGACCTGAGGGTGTTGGTCAACAGCCGGCTGAACATAAGCCAGCATGTGGCCAAGTGGCCAAGAAGAAATAGTGTGGCCAGCAGGACTAGAACAGAGATTGTCCCCCTGGACTCAGCACTGGTGAGGCTGCACCTTGAATATTATGTTCAGTTTTGGGCCCCTCACTCCAAGAAAGACGTTGGGGTGCTGGAGTCTGTCCAAAGAAGGGCAACACAGATGATGAAGGGTCTAGAGCACAAGCCTTGTGAGGAGTAGCTGAGGGACCTGGGGTTGTTCAGCCTGGGGAAAAGGGACTCAGAGGGGACCTTCTTGCTTTCAAGAACTCCCTGAAAGGAGGCTGTAGCAAGGTGGCAGTTGGTCTCTTCTCCCAGGTAACAAGCAATAGAAGAGGAAATGGCCTCAAGTTGCACCAGGAAAGGTTTAGGTTGGACATTAGGAGAAATTTCTTGCTCAAAAAGGTTGTCAAGCACTGGAATAGGCTGCCTGGGGAAGTGGTGGAGTGACTTATCTCTGGAGGGATTTAAAAGAGTCCCTGGTGCTGAGGGACATGGTTTAGTGGTGGAGTTGGCAGTGCTGGGTTAATAGCTGGACTCAATCTTACGTGTCTTTTCCAACTAAAAGGATTCTGTGATTCTATGAATCTGATGATGTAACTGGTTTTTTATCCATTTGATTGTGCACCCAGAGACACTGTAACGTCCTCTCTTGGGCACACTGCACAGGAAATGCTGGCAGAAAAGCCTGTCCAGGCACGATACATATACAACCTCCAGCCATTTGCCTTTATATCCAAGGTTTTGCTGTAAGCTGTTGTGGCCATGCAGGGTTGCATGACCCTGTCCCTGCCCTGCATTGCAAGTGGACAAGTGAAGCCCAGGAGGGCAGCTCAGCTGCATTTCCCTGAAGCTGCCTCTGAACACAGGGCAAGAAGGGACTTCTGGAGTCATTTGGGCTTGTCCTGGAGTCCAGCTCTTGAAGTCAGCAGGAGGCAGAAGAGGGAAAATAATGTTTTTTTTCCAAGCAAGCTCCCCTGTGGGCCCTTTGCAGGCTATCCTCACCTGTCCCCAGAGCCTCTTGAGCAGGAGATGGCCATCTGCCAGTTCCTTACATCCTGACTCACTTTTCCTGAGAACTCAGCAAGACAGAGTTTCACAGACAAGAGGAAATCCCTAAACAGCATGCAGCCTGGAGAGTGGAAAGTTGTTTTTCTGGGGGGAGGGTTGGGTTTGTTGGTTTGGATTTTTTCCCGACTTCCCTATGAATGTATTTGGCAGCTGACTGACCCTGTCAGCACAGGATCCCAGCGGAAACTGGAGCTACGAGGGCTCTTCCTGCCTGTGGGAGGCTTCCCAGGAGCGCGAGGGATTTACCAGTTGCCACCTTTCACTCGGCGTCCCTTGCCGTGTCCCACTGAAGGCCATGTGCAGTGGCAAGCTGCAGACAGGTTTGCTGGTGGCCGGCTACTTTGTCTACCTGCTGGTGGGTGCAGCTGTGTTCCAGGCGCTAGAGAGGACTGCAGAAAAGCAGGAGAAAATCGCAGCTGCCCAGCTGAAGGAGGCTTTTCTCCAGAACTTCACCCACCTCACAGTGGCAGAGATGGAGCAGTTTATGAAGGTAAGTGCCTGCCCTGTGGAAGCCCTTTCTCCTACCACACTGATAGTAAATACAGCTCATGTAGGTTGACAGATTCTTGTGTGTTAGTTATTAACAGTCTCCTTCCCGTGGTGTCCTGATTCTTTGGGGTCTTGCCTCCTGTTGATTTGGCTTTTGATGGGGCTGTTCTTATCTGCAATGGGTGGCAGTTTATTCCAGCTTGTGTCTTGCCGCTGGCAGGGCTTGACTCTGGATTTTATCTAGGCTGTTTCTCTGCAAATCAGTCTGCCTTCCATACGTCTGATCCAATGTTCTCTGTTTGCTACAGGCAGGGACAGCTGGATACACTTTGGAGTTTTTTTTAATTTGACTTAAAAAGAAAATTAATGGCATTTAGAATTGAAACCAAGGAAGAAGAATAGAGTCTGAAAATGCATAACATGGACTGGGAGAGACACCTAGTCAAACCCCCTGCAGCAGGGCAATCTCAACTCAACCCAAACGATCTCGCACTGATGTTCACCTAATCTCATTTCAAAGGCCGCATCGCAAACACGTGCATGTGTGTTCGTGCGTGCAGTTTGGAGAAGAGCGTATGTGTCAGACTGAATTCTGATTGTAGGCACACCAAGAGCGATGCTTTGCTAACCAGTGGACTTTCTCTGCACTTAAATCTGTGACTCTAATTGGAATGCTACATGAAAATTAAATTCTTCGTGTATGTCACGTGTACCCTGCTATAACTCACTGGGAGGGATCAGAGTCACTGCTCAGTGTGCCTGCATACAGGTGGGTGATTAAATCCTGGACCCACCACTGCCGTCTCAGGGGTAAACTCAACACCAGTTACCCCATCACAAGCCAGTGGGATTTCTTGATCTGTCACATCCTTGTCATCTCTAGGATCATTTTTACCAAAGTATTTAGCCTAAAAGGATCAAGGCCCTTGATCACACTAAAAGAAACAAATTCTCCTAACACCCCCTAGAACAGTCAGTGTAAACAAGGCAAAAGACTAACACTTGAAAACACCGTCTGGCTGCTACCTAACCTTGGAAGTAGGTAAAGGTGTGAATAGTGTCAGAGTGTCACTGAGGTGAGTGGTATTCACAGGACAGGAGCAGTAGTTGGCTAAATCTGTAGTATTCTTGCAGCAAGCACTTAGTAAAAGCTGCCGTGTTGATACCAAATTCTGCTCTTCCTCCCAGAACTTGACTGAAGCCATTCAGAATGGAGTATACCCTGTTGGAAATGAGTCACAGATTGAAGACAGCAACTGGGATTTCAGTAACTCCTTCTTCTTTGCAGGCACGGTTGTCTCCACAATAGGTACGTCTAGTCTTTTCCGTGTGTGCGTGTTTGTGTGTGTGATGCTTATTACATATGGTTAGTAAGACCTGAATGGATAACTCTTTCAAGGATAAAAACTCCAGCCCTTCATTGTCATGGATGGTAAGCAGCAATGGACTTGGTCCTGAAACCTTACCACTACACAGCTTCTTGTGCATTGTTTTGGCTTGTGAAATATCAATGGCCTTTCATATTATCTCGCACTTGTTCTTCTTTTTGAGCCATCCATGAAAATGTTCACGCTGCTGGCAGTTGTGGGTAGGAGTTAAACTTTTTTTGTCTAGGGTCAAATAGGCTTTAAATCTGAGAGTGCTCTGAAGCGTTCTCTAATGGTAGGGATGAAGTGACCACTGGTGGGATGTGGACGCTGTCTCAGTGACCTGTGCTGAGCTGTTAGTGTGCACATGTTGAATTAGTGATATGCTAGGAGGAAGAAAATGGGAAGGGGGCAGTACAGCAAGCAGTGAAAGCAAACAGCAGCCTCCAGTGAGCACTAGACTCCAACTGACAGCGAGGCAGCAAGCTCCATGGCGGGCACAGAAGCCTGAGGATTAATAGCTAAACAGCAATAAGAACTATACCTTCAATCTAGCACATTCCAAGCAAAACTGTTGTTATTCTGGGCAGTGACTTGAGAGTAGCCCTGTAGAAAAGGACTTGGGGGTGCTGGTGGCCAAGAAGCTCAACATGAGCCATCAGTGTGCACTTGCAGCCCAGAAAGCCAACCGTATCCTGGGCTGCATCAAGAGAAGCGTGGCCAGCAGGTCGAGGCAGGTGATTTTCCCCCTCTACTCCACTCTCATGAGACCCCACCTGGAGTACTGCATCCAGTTCTGGAGCCCCTATCACAAGAAAGATGCGGACATGCTGGAATGTGTCCAGAGAAGGGCCACAAGGATGATCAGAGGGCTGGAGCACCTGTCCTATGAAGACAGACTCTCTGAGAGAGTTGGGGTTGTTCAGTCTGGAGAAAAGAAGGCTCCGAGGAGACCTTCTTGTGGCCTTCCAGTATCTTAAGGGGGCCTACGAGAAAGCTGGTGAGGGACTTTTTAGGACGTTGGGTAGTTCTAGGACTAGAGGGAATGGATTACAACTAGAGATGGGTCGATTCGGATTGGACGTTAGGAAAAAATTCTTCACCATGAGGATGGTGAGCCACTGGAATAGGTTGCCCAGAGAGGTGGTGGAAACCCCATCCCTGGAAGCTTTTAAGGCCAGGCTGGATGCGGCTCTGAGCAACCTGACCAGTGGGAGATGTCCCTGCCCCTGGCAGGGGGGTTGGAACCAGATTATTTTTAAGGTCTCTTCCAACCCTGACAATTCTATGATTCTAGGAACCCTTTGAGCCCCACATTATTTGCCAAAGAAAGGACAGTCATGGTTTAACCCCAGCCAGCAACTAAGCCCCACACAGCCACTTGTTCTCCCCCCGCTCAGTAGGAGGGTAGAGAGAATCAGAAGCATAAAAGTGAGAAAACTCATGAGTTGAACTAATTAAAGACGGTTTAATAAGTAAAGCAAAAGCTGCACACAGGCAAAGCAAACCAAGGAATTAATTCACTGCTTCCCATCAGAAGGCATCTACAGGAAAACAGAGAGGAAAGCGTGACTCCATCACACATAATGGTTACTTGGGAAGACAAAATGCTCTGACTCCGAACATGCCCTGCTTCCTTCTTCTTCCCCCTGTTTTATATACTGAGCATAACATCCTTTGGTATGGAATATCCCTTTGATCAGTTTGGGTCAGCTGTCCCAGCTGTGTCCCCTCCCATCTTCTTGTGCAGCCCCAACCTACTTATGGGGTGGGATGAGGAGCAGAAAAGGCCTCCATGCTGTGTAAACTCTGCTCAGTAATAACAAAAACATCCCTGTGTTATCAACACTGTTTCCAGCACAGATCCAAAACATAGTCCCATACTAGCTACTGTGAAGAAAATTAACTCTGTCCCAGCCAAAACCAGCACAGGCAGATAAGCTGTCTCAGGAGAAGTGCAACTTTGCCTGTTTCTCTGCACCTTCGCTGCTGAGATCTGTTGTAAAGGCAAATCAGGTACTTTTGCTCATCTTCACCACCTTTTGTCATGAAAATAGAATAGTTTTCCAACAGGGAGCACAAGACAGCTGAAGCATTTTGGGACCCGTTAGCTAATAAATCACTCAGTTGTTTTATTTGTCTTTTCCCCAAAATAAAACATTTCTTTTTGCAAGTAATGGTTGCCTTGAGATGAATTGTGCTCTGGAAAGTGTCTTTTCTCAGGGTCACTGATAGAGTAAGGACATAAACAAAGTACAGGACTCTTGCACTCAAGGATGTGCCTCATGGAGTCTAAGAGAAACAAAGTCTCCCATCCATTAAAAGACATCTTTGGAGTTCTGCAGCTGTTGTTCCATGACTTAGATAAATCCTCTTTTAGTAAGACTTTTAAGACAAAATCTCTCTGGCATGAATAAATCAGCCACCAGTAAGGTCTGGACTAATTAGTCTAGTCTAATGCACACTGCACTGCTTCCAGGACTGAACCCAGTTTCTGGACGTACCAACTTACGGGCATTTAGCCAGTGAGGTCACTAACACACAGGCAGATCAACAAGTAGCTGGATGTGGATATAAGTGACATGGCAAACAGCCTAGGACTCCAGCCTTGATGTCTCCCATGTCCCCAGACTTCTGGTTTCTGTCTTCCCATGTCACAGGACAGAGCATGTTTTCCATAACTGCTTTTAGTTTGGGCTTTCATTCCCACAAAGGCTGGGTTGGGAACCCACAGTGCTCTCTGCATCCACCAAAATATGCAGGGTGAATCTGCTTACTGCCTTTTTTCAGAGAAAGAAAGATACAGACTGAGAAGTACTAGCCACATCTGGGCTAGGGTAGGTGTGAATATGACTGTGGACTGCCTCAGTTCTCTGGAATATCTCCTCTGACCCATCGTTTTTTTCATAGGCTATGGCACACTACGTCCTAAAACTGCTGGGGGCCAGATCTTCTGTGTCTTTTTTGCTCTGTTTGGAATCCCTCTGAATATTGTTTTTCTGCACCGTGTCGGTAAGATGCTCTCCCTGCTGTGTAAAAAGCTGGGGAAATACCTGTACGAGAAAGGAATGAGAAAGGTAATTGGTTTTACTTACTCAGGCACAGTTATATGCTCATTTCTGGTTTTTTTTTACTCAGGATATATGCTGGCATTATCCTCTATTATATTTGTGCTCATTCTGTGTTAGACATTGTGCTAGGGGAGGGAAAGAGACAGAGCAAAGCAGAACTAAACAGACAAGGCAACCATAAAGGAGATATTCAGAGAATTTTGTCTACTCATCTCAATGGCAGACATCCAGCTCTCCTCAGCAATCAGTGGAGAGTGTGGGCATCTCATCCCACCCCTCTAGACACTTAGCTCAGGAGCTGGCACTCTAAGGAAGTACCTGTCACCTTTTATAACCAGGAAAGAGAGAGATGATTAAGCATCTCGAGGCAGCAAAAACAGGTGAGCTGTAAAAAGCTGTAAAAAGCAGGTGAGCTGGAGAGTTTTCAATGGATATTGGCTCAATGCCTAGTGTGTCTCCCCTCCTGATTCATTATGTAGTCCTTGAATGCCTTTCCTCCCTTGACTTTGACAGAAGGGAAACATCAGGCTGAAGTTGAACTCAGTTGCTGAAAGGTGAGGAGGCACCTGTAAAGGGCTTGAGACAGGATGTGTCTTGCCTGATTATGCCCCAGGTTTTCTGCAGCTCCTCCTCTTCTCACCATTACTGAGGAAGCCAGAGTAGCTTTTCTGTGTCTCTTACTTTAATTTTCTTTCAGGACAAGGTACGAATGCTACAGACAACTCTGTTTAAATTGCTATATTTCTCCCCACATCTGGCAAACTTAATGGAACAAAAGGCTCAATCAGATACAGACTCAAGCACGTGCACAATTCATGAAGGCATGAAAAATTATCCAAAAGTTGCCACACATTTTGAATAGCCACCATCATATATGGTCTCCTAGTGTGTCAAATCCTTATTATAATTTAATTGATTTCTTTCTTTTTTCAGAAAAAGATCAAATTTCTGACCCTTTTATTCTTCCTGGCAACTGGGATCCTTGTTTTTCTGTGCTTGCCGTCACTCTTCTTCCAGATAACAGAGGGCTGGTCCTACAGTGAAGGAATTTACTTTGCATTTATCACCCTCAGCACCATTGGCTTTGGAGATTATGTAGTAGGTAAGATTGATTTCAAGGAGGAGACACCTCAAAGCACCAGGGTTCTGAATGTAATTACCGTGGTTTGACTGCACAGGCCACCAATGTACCGTGGAGACAAATATTCCGAATCTTTTGACTAGTTTTTGCCTTGTACACTTCTGAGGGAAATACTCATTTCTCTGGGATTGCATGTGCTCAGAAAAGCACAAAATTGTCTAAATACAATGAAACATGGTGCTTTGGTGCTCAAAGAAGCCAAGTACTTTGAGGAGGAAAGGGGTAGTGTAGGGAAGAATTTAAGGAGTCTAGAAATTTGCTCATAGCTAAAGGGAACAGTTTACAACAGTCATACAGAATAAGGCATCTATCCCTGCTTGGCCATGTAAGATTTGCGTTTCAAGGTGTAGAGTAAAGAAATAAGTGGTCATGTTCAAAAGACACGATTTTACACAACACTGAGAGGTGGAAATCCCAGTCTTGGGAAACTGGAGAAGTCTACTCTATGAGAAGTAGGGCTTAAGCAAACACCTCACTGCGGAAGTGGCCCTCTTTAGTCTCCTGTGCATCACTGGAGGCTCTCTGTCTTCACAAGCCATAACTTAGGATTTCCCCTAAAGATGAACTCTTTAAGCTACACTCCACTATGCTGGAGTGCTTCTTGAAACACTTCCATGGGTCTGCTGACTAAAATACTATCTCCATGCAATAAGCTTCCCGAGGAACTCCAAAATAATCACCAGGAGCCAAATCAGCGTCCACAGAAGAAGCAAGCAAATGCCTGGACTCCAGGGAGAATCAAAAATGTCTCTACAACCATCTGTTCTGTAAGCATCTTGCCATCTTGAACTTCTCTTCAGTGGTGTTATGAGACAGAAGTTCTGAAGTTAACATCTGAGCACCAGTGCTGTCTTTACAGAGAATGTGGAAGCCTCACGACCCTTTTCAATGGCCAGACATCCACCACACAATGCACACTAAGCTCTCAAGCCTTGTAGAGATGCAAGAGGGGTCTTGGAGACTTGGCTGGCAGCCTTGCTGTGTGTTTGAATTTTTTTTTACATCGGGCTCAGGACTTTGGCAGCGGGAGCCCACAAGTTTTTCCAGACACTGTCTCGTGTTCCCTGCTGACCTTAATTTCTCTGAGTCTGCTAAAGAGGCTGGGTAGCGCTTTGACGATCCAGTTGACATCTTGCTTGTTTGCATGAGTTTAACAGTCATAATAATCTTGTATCCTGGCTGATGGTTAATTCATGCCATGACAATGATTCGATTAGGCCCCATTTTCCCAAGTGGTCCCAGCCAGCTAGCTGCTCCCTCTTGCTACAAAGCACAGGAAACCAGTGTCCCCTGAAATTCCCCTTTTCACATAATCCAGAGAAAGACTCTTTGTCTCCCACAGTGGTTAAGCAGCATTGCCATCAACGTGACACAGAACTCAGACATCTGCAAGGAATCTCTATCACTCAACAGTGGCCTCTTTGCTCACTGGATTTTCCAGCCAGGGCCAACCTTTGTCACTGCAGTGGAGGATAACAGGACAAAGGAATTTCTTTCCTAACCACCTGTAGGACTGATAACCGTGGCCTGTATGATGCTGTGCACCTCACACTTCAGTGACATGAAATATAGAAAGGTGGAGAGAGGCTGGTGGTGTGCAGGAGGAAAAGTGAGCTTCAGACTGGTGAATTCTCTTCCCTTGTCCAAATTACAAGTGTGTTTTACAATAACAACTGCAAGTCACAGCCTAAAAACTACTATCTCCATTTACAAATACAGTTGAAGAATAACAGGCCTCCGGGCTCTGTGATTTCTTTGTCATTAGGATGACAACTGGAGCTGAAATATTTTTCCCTGCAGTATTTATCTCAATTAGCTTTGAACAATAGTGATAAAAATGATGTTTAATGCCTCACACCTTCACAATGAAACAAACAGAATCAATGACTACTCTGAGTATTATGCAATTAGAATTGATTACAGATGACAAATGGATTTGTGCTGGCCAAGTGGAACAGGACAGGTTTGAGTTTATTTGCATTATTAATTCAAAACTTTGTAGTTGTACTTCAATGACGAGATAAAGCCTGTTCTGGATAGGAAGAGATCCTAGGAAGGTGGCAGAGTCTGGATTTAACTGTAATACATGGACACATAGGTGATACTTTTAGGGTGAAGCTCACAGGCTGTAAACCGTATTTGTGCCCTGCTCAAGTCCAGTTTTGAGTTAACGTTACAAAGATATTACTAGCTATTTTGCTATGCCTCATCATGAACTTTAGATGAGAGCATAAAAAGAGATGCTTTGTAGCAAGGCTGGCGTCCCCTCTGTGAACTCAAGCCCAGCAGAAGAAAGAGAAACAGCTATTGGTGGTCTACCCCTGAGGACAAACCAGCCCACTCCTGCCCCATTTCCACTCTTGGATGATGAAGTACAAAAATCCTGCACGTTGATCTAAGCAATACAGAGCACTGTAGGACATGAAAATGAGTTGCCAGCATCCTGGCTCCTTCCAGGCAGTTTCACAGTGGGAAATGATCCATCAGGTTTGTGGTGATCTCCCTGTCCATGCACATAGTGTTATCTACTACATGGAATCACCCTTGACAGTGACTTGCAACACTCAATAAGCAGTATCACCACACTTCCCTGTGGTTGCCGGGGCCATATCCACTGCATCATGGTGATAACATTGTGGGGGACTAAGTGCAGTAGGAGCAAATGCTCTCTCTGTGTCACTGGTGGATTGCTGACATCTGAAGAAACAAATAAAATCCCCCATGCAGAAAAGCAGGTATGTGATACTGGCTAATGCTACGAGCTTTGGACTGCAGGAAATAAGCCTCAGCTCACTGGTTTCCAACGCAGAAAGTTGTGTTCTTTATGTGTGTCAGTGAGTTCTCATCAGTCACCTAGTTTTTTGATGGAGGAAACTCCTGAAGTCATTCAAAAGTAAAGTAGGAAAAGCAGCTACTTCCTTTGTATGATCAAGGGTACCTAAAATTTAAAGCAAATATTTCTCAGGTTGTAATCACACTTTATACAAATGTACAGATTTACAACAGACTAGCTAGCAATACTCATGTGGTTGTAGTGGCCCACTGCACTCTGCTTTCTTTTTATATTTTGGGAGTTTGGGAATCTTTTCAAGGTAATACAATTTTACACTTCTTCCCACATCATTGCATTTACCTGTAGGTGCAGAGATTGAATTGTGATTGGTATGCTATAAAGGGAAAAAAATCAGCCTGCTCTGATGCTGATTCATCTCAATCCCAGTGTGTCTTTTCGACAGGCCAGCATGTTTGTGCTAGCCTAAATCAGTTTATTGCAACAACAAGAGACTTACTCAGCCTTGACCTAATTCTGGGGAGGTGAGAGACTCCACTACAATGAAAAAGTTGCCTTAAAGTACTCAATGTAAAATACATTGATGACTCCATTAGACTGACCCACTTTACACAGGTGAAGGAGTTTTAATTTGTTAATTTTCTTCTTCTTGCTCTCGCCTTATCTGCAGGTAAACAGCCTGGCAGAAATTACTTCTCCTACTACCGAACGCTTGTGGCCATTTGGATTCTTTTTGGCCTTGCCTGGATTGCTCTCTTATTTAATTTATTGACAACGGTACTGGAAGATACTGAAAAAATTATTGTCAAGGATCTCCAACAAATTGGAAAGGTGAATAAGGACAATGAAGCAAGCCAACAAAGAAGATGTTGGCCTGCTCAATTTGTTCCAGAAGAAGAACTACTACCACCACTTGCTGAAGGGGATGCACAGAAAATGGAGTCATTAGCAGCAGATTCTGAACACACTAAAAATGAAAAAAAAGCTTTTTCTTACAACAAACCCATTGTCGTAACATACGAGAATTGAATTCTTTGTTGGAGAGCTGCTAGTGAACTATTCTAAAGAAATTCCAATGGAAAAAGAATTTCTCCTACCTTTTGCTGAGATGGAACTTTTCAGAACTCACAGTTACACAAATCTGAATACTAATGGTAAGAAATTTGCTCCTCAATTTGCAGCTAGGCTGTGCTAACAACCTGAGAAGCACACTTATTTTACAAGATGTTTTTGAGGTTTTCCCACAAAAATGCAGAGGAGGGGCATAGGAGAGCTTGCTGGTTCTATTTAGATTTTGCTGCTTGCAAGAAATCATTTCTCTCCCAGGAACTGACACGCACAAGTTTTTCTGAGGCATTGCATAGCACCTTTGGAAGAAGATACCAGGGCAGATAACAAGAGATGCCTGATTTGAGCTATCATCTTGGATAAGCTATTACGATCTGAAAGCCTTGTTTAAAGGACAAGACCTGTGCTCAGTTCAGAGACACTAGAAGCATCTAATAAACAGGGTTATAAAAAGGTTAGAAATGATTAATTCTACCTCTTCCTGGTTTATACTAAGATAAATAAAGGCAATTTCACCTTTTATTCCTGTGGCTTTGAAAAACTCTTTCTGATAATGTTTATAAAGAACATATAAACCCATGTCTTTTATTCAAATTTTATAATAATTTTATTCTATGAGCATTTTATAAGAACATAGACTGCTTTGAATGGAGGAGTCCTCACTGCATTGGAGCCTTGCTAGTGTGTTTGTATTCTCTAGGAGCTATAAAGTCATCTAAAACCAGTTCTATTGTGCCGTACCAACTTCGCTTTCCAAGTGCAAGTGGTGTCAGCCGGTGCAGCCTTTACCTTCAACCAAGTTAAAAATAGGATGTCAAATCTGAGCACGATGTTTCAGCTGTACCACCTGGCAGGCAGGCCATCCCTGGGTGAAGACCCTGGCCTTTAAAGGCCCGATCTACGTGTCAGGTACCTTGTATGTGTGAAGAGTACTGGCAAAGCAGCTGTGGTAGGCAGTCAGAGAGGTGGAAAGTCCCATGGGTGTCAGTCTAGTCCAATATCCGGTCTCTGACCGTGGCTACTAGTGTGCGTCTCCAAATAGTGTAAGAACGAGGCAGCTTTGCCATGCTCCTGCGCTTGAGTGCAATCCTCCTTCCAGTAGTTGGTGGCTCAAAGGCTACCCAAACAAGAGGTGGGGTCTTTCTACTTCAAAGTCCAGGAACTTGCCCAAATGCTGAACTCACATTGGCACCGTTAGGACCCACCCAAAGCAGTCCATAGGTTCACTATACAAAGTATACCCTTTGATGGTGCTGAACGTATCACTTGACAGGTTGTCATGATATTCTCAAGTTCCTCTTTTGTCAGACTGAGTAATTGCTCTCAGCTCACCCTCTGGGTGTTAGTTACAGCAAGACTACAAGACTTGCCAGAGCTATTCCTGTATAAAAAGGAGAATAAATTATGGCTAGAAAGCAGTTTTAGGCCATAAAGATGAAATTAACCTTGAAGTTGAATTCATAACTATTTCAGTCAAACAAAATGACACTTTTCTTGCCAAAACAGCTCTGCTGATTCAAGACCTGGCATGTAGACCTAACTAAATAAGTACTTGCTTTCCCTCCCCAAATTATATTCCATTACTGTCCTCAAGGCTGACTTCTTGCCTAATATGTCTCGCTCACAGTAAGCCTTTGTGAGGCAGGAGGAACAAGAACTCACTGAAATGGGGGCAGATTGGCAGGGATATCATAGGACACATGGTTCTTGTGCAAGTCAGGACCCTGTTGCTATCACGAGCCCTTCCTAGAAAGACCATTAAACCCATCCCCAACCTAATGAAGGTACTGTTAAGGCAGGTTAGGGAGAGGTGGTCCTGCCTTGGGACGTGATAATCATTTTGCACAGCCTCTCATAGTTCCTTCTAGGTCAGTTCTTGTTGTTTGATGTCCCCAAGGTGACAGTCAAGGCCTGGGGGCCAGCACAACACGTGTCTATTTGCTCTGTCTGTTGCTGGGGAGAAACAAGAGCTTCCAAGGAATGTCTTGAAGTCAACACACCTCCGAAGGGTTTTCTTCAATTTGTTCCTACTATTCTGTTTGCTCCTTGTCATGACAAATAATACAAACTGACTCTGAAACAAGCTGGGAATGTCACCCTGCAACACCATGCAATCAAGGATGCTTTTTCAGACATTTCAGGCAGGGTAAGAGAAATGTCCCATGGACTCTGACTACAAACAGCAAGCACAGAGCCTGGTGGCTCTTTGAGCAGAGCAGGACAAATTCCCAGCTCTTCACACTGGTGGAAGTTTAACAACGAGTCCTGAAAACCAAACACTTCCCATTTCCGAGAGTCAGTCTGCCCTGCACAGCTACTGTCATAGAGTGCAGACAGTTCAACTTTTTAACTCATCCCCTCTTGCCGCACTCCGTGGGTAAGAACGTGTCCCTCCAGACAAGGCATAGAAGGACTGAATAACCCACCCAGGGCCACAGGATGCAGGAAATGAGAGCCAGAAATGGCCATCATGGTGCTGTCCTCCTTCAGGCACCAACTGAGAATTGAGGCGTCCCTTCAGCTGTAGATGCCATTCTGGGAACAGAGACAAGACATTCACAAGCATAAAAAATACAAAAGCTGTTAGAACTTCAGATAACTGCCCTAAGCAAGAAGGTTAGCCATTCAGAAATCCTAATACCTTCAGGGAGGCCTTTTGAAGGTCTCAGCTTTGCTTCTCATGCCCTCTCGTGGCTGCACGCAGCAAATCCCTTCCCTTTGTATTTCTGTCAAATTCGGGCAATTTTGCTCTACCTCTTCCTGTGCAGTTCAGCTGCTGTAGCTGGTACAGCCCTGGCCAGTGGAAGTTACAGGGCAGCAGCTTTGCCAGTGTGAACCAGAGGAAGCCATGCCCTATTTTTGTGCAGTTCATGAGAGCTCACTCAGAGCTAAAACATGCTTCACTCAAGAAGGAGATGGGGATCAGCACCCTAAACTGGTCCAGCCGAGGATCCCAACTTGTACCCACACTGAAACAGCTTTGTGGAGGCCAGCTGGGGATGTGACAGCTTTCTGACAGCAAACCATCATGCGAAGGATTCTCACTGGCAGTACAGATGGTGCTGATGATGGGGTACACCCTCATCAAGTGCCACTGCACTAGCTTCCCCTACAGATTGTCTGCTGCAGGACTGAGATGCACATTCACACCATCTGTCCCACTGGAAAAGGGATTGGTCCAGAAAAAAACCCTGCCAAATGTCAGGTTTGGGTGCAGGCTGTGGGACCCAGATGATCTGGTCCGCCCTGTGGCAGCCCCAAGAGCAGGCACTGCCTCCTGCGGCAGAAGGGGTAGAGATAAAAGCTGCAGACGCATGGAAGAAAGCACCAGCACCAAAGGGTGTGTGGTCCTCTTTGCTGGGAAAGGCGAGGGAAAAGCCCGGGAAAGCTGCAAGCCAGGGTGGGAGAGGAACTTTTTTGGAAGCAATACTATTCCTCATGCTTAGGCTGAACAATAAAGCTGTCTCCAGAAGGGCTTAGGCACAGCAACAAATCTCTCCAGGGCTGGATCAAGCAGCCTCTTCCAGCATTATCATCCCCTGAGCACTGCACAATCACACAGATCTTGTCCTCACATCACCCCTGAAAGAGGGAGCTGTTGCTTTCTGTGCAGATAGAAGGGCTTCAGAGAAAATTAAGTGTATCACCTGGGCTCATGCATGACACCTTTGGCAAACACCTGGCCTGGTGCTCTCTCAATTAGGACCGTGTGTCCTGGTACTGCTTACTAATAAATCAGATCCAGCTAGTTGCTGAGGTGAAGAAAAATGATCTTGAATTGAAAGCAAAGTTAGAACAGAGCTTCTCCTCCACAGCTGGAGGTTTAAAATGGTCCCAAGACTCCTAATTCATGAGTGTAAGCCAGGCTCCAGCTCTTCTGCACGTTCCCCTTTCCCATGGGACAGAAAACAAGAATAAAATCCATTCTGAAATCCCTCTTCTGCCAAGTGCTGAGGCGGCAGCAATCCTCCGGAGAGCAGGAGGAAGGGGTCTCCATCGGCAGATCTGCACAGCCTGGAGCCTTTCCCAGGAGCTGTTCAAAAGCCCTCGCTGTGACCCAGCCCCACTGCGCCGCTCAGGGAAATCCAGTTTTCATGGGGCAGCCTCCAGTGCGACTGCCAGCTCTCCCACTGCAGCTTGTTTTCAAATGGGAAACATTTCCAAGGCAAGCCAGATATTTTTTCCATACATTAAACCAGTTGCTGAAAAACTCCAGGAGTATGATCATGAAATATATTGGATTAAATGGCATCTGCATGTTCCTGCATTCAGTCTGGGCTCCTCCTCATACATCACCCACGTCTTTGCTGCCAGCTAGCAAACAGTGTGCATTTCTACACTTGAAACCAAGGAAATGCCGTGAGGAATTATCTTTCCCTCAGAAAGACGCTCCTCAGAAATTCAATTGCCTCCAGAGAGAACAGGAGAAACTGCACTTTGATCTGCCTTTAATGAGAATATGGGATTGTTTGGGGATCTTTTGAGGTCTCCTTCAATTAATAGCCAGTTCATTTGGAGACATTAGGGTTTTTTTCTGGAAGCAGAGAGAGACTACGCAAAGCAGTGGAATAGTTTGGCTAATGTAATATCATATAGCCAGTGGGATGATTTTTTTACAGAAATTACTAAACTTAGGCCACACACATGCTATTTTCCACTCTGTCACACTTGGACGTGTGCTTTCTTGCCTGACTTGTGACCAGGAGGCACTGGATCCAGCTCAGAACTGGTTTAACAAATGTAACTAATCACTCTCCAAAGATCTGTTCTCCATTCCCCACGATCACACCCAAAGAAACAAAAAAAATCAGATTGCAGTGTCAGCCAAGTCCCCTTGTATCATTCCATCAGGATTCAAAGTGGTCTTGGAGATTTCCAGCTCTTACACTGTATGGAACCATGGGCTATCTGGTACATGTAGCTGAGGACCAACCTGGGGCAACATCGCTGGTTCCATGCTAGCGAGGTTAATATTTAGCTAATCTGGGGCTAAAACATTGAGGGGAAGCAAAAATGCTGCCCTCCAGAGAACCTTATTCATGCTGTTGAGTCCCTGCAGCTGGCCTCACCTCTACCTCAGGACATGAGCTCAAACAGCTCCAAATCTGCTTAGAAAATTCAGCATTTTTTATCACAACGCGTTCTGGACCTGATTAGAGTAATTCTCTACCAGAGGTTTGGAAAGGCTCATTTTGCTGAATTAAAGTTAGGGCAGTTACTGAATCCATTTAATTACCAGTTCAACATGATTTAGGAGGCATGTCTCCTGAATAAAGACTTTCCAAATTTATCTTTCAATTATTCTCACATATGTGGTTGGAAACCATAGCTGCACTTTTGTGGTGAGTTGCCGAAGCATGAAATAATACATCCCCAGAAAGAGAGATATAGTGATAAGCAGAACAATAACAATAAGCATGCGTCATTGAAAAAGGAAAGGAGGTACAACTTACAAATGAAGTTAATGGCTTCCTTCAGAGGCATTAGAAAGATGCTGATATTCTCAAAGAACAAATGTGGCTTGAGGTGAATCCAGCTTCTCAAATTAGAGTAAAAGAGTCATAGCGAGGCATGGAGAAAATCATGCATCAAGACCAGAAAAGAATATAAGCCTGAATTTTTGCTGAAATTCCCCCAGAATTCACAGTTCTGTTCATTTAAATGACTCGTCGAGTGCTTTGAAAACAAAGTTAAGGTCTTCAATTTAAAATGGCTTTAATATTGACTAGAAACCACGGATGAAACCCAAGTAGAGACCTGTCTATTCTCAACTTCAAAAGTCCAGGCATTCATCTCAAAATGGCACACTGGATCAGTACGAGAAAGATTCAGGAAGCCCAGTATAGGTACCTTCTAATTGCTAGACACCAATCCTCTCTATTTAAGCAGTCTCCTGCTTCACAAAACACACAGGAGCTATTCAGCATCTCTACCGGGCAAGTCTGTTGCAACACAATGCTGGGGTCAGGGCATATATATTGCTCAAAAGTAGATATGAACCAATTAGAGATTGAACGCTCATCTCTTCAGAACTCTGGCCAGTTTCCTAATTACCAGTATAAAAATCCAATGCATAAATGTTTTCTTTAATAGATTTTTTTTTCCCCTTTATTCCTTTCCTTCCTCATTGCTTTGTTTCTTGCAGCCCTCAAGTTCATGCCGGGATAAAGAATGGATGCAGCAGAGCTCACTACAGTCCCTGAAATGCCTGGGCAGCTCCTGGAGAAACATGGTCCAGCAGCAAGGTCTACAATGTGCTTAAAAGGTGAATGTAATAACAGCAGCAGTAGCACAATTGAGTGATCCCAAACAGCCAAAAATTACCAGGAGGAAGCCAAAAAGATAGCAGTGGATGTAAAAGTCTATTCCTTGCTTGTAGTAGATCTCTGAGCACAAGCCTGAATGCAAGATCCGCAGGCTCTTTGCTCAAACGTGGCTCGTTTATAAGCCTGGGGTTTGGTAACAACACTTCCCAGCCATCATCCCAGAGATCTCTGAGGGAGCTCAGCCTGCGTTGGCAAACCGACCAGCAAAGGTGAAAAACATCCTCTTAGGGAGCAAATGTTAAGGGAGAAGCACGATTTCTGGTGCATGACAATCTGCATACTGATATTTGTAGTAATAAACAGTACTAAACCATAACCCAGTGGGTAGGGCTTTGGTGTAGCAGCCAGGGTGCCTTCCAGCTACACGTCTGGGAAGTTAAAAGCACAACTGCAAATTTCCATATAAAGAGCCTTGCCTTGGCACACAGTTTTCTCAGGTAATGTGGTTCATGGGCAAAAGCAGAGAGTGGCAACCTCATGCTACATACCCTAAAGCCATTACTTACCTCACAGATGCCCAGAATCAGAGAAGTGAGTTACAGAAACGTCGTCACTTCGCCACCAGGGCTATCCATTATATGTGGTGACAGCATGGTGAGGAGAGGTGGCACTGTCTATCCATAAGCCCTATAGGATTATGGATAGCAACTTATTTTTGGGGTCAGCAGTGTAAGATAGCCTGCATTGTAGGTGAATACCCCTTGTGGAACTAGGAATGCTCCAGATCTCCATCAACCGAGACAGTAGGTCCATTTTCCGTCATTTGAAAACCTAATACAGTTTTCCCTGACTTTTTAACCTGGTCAGATCATGGCTTGTCTTGTATCCAGATATGCCTTGTTCCAGTTTGGGCTCATATCTACTGACAACATCATGAGTAGATGTCACTAACAGAGGCCAAGAGAGCAAAAGTACTAAATGCTACCCAAATCCGCAGCAGGGTTTTGGCAAAAACATCCAGACAATTTGGGCATGTCCCAGGGTCAAATCACCCAGGTGTATCAGGGTAGCCAAGAGGTGCTTCTTCCAGAACACAATCATAAAAGAGGGTAAATTTACACTAGATACAGGGAAAAGATTTTTTACAATGAGGGTGGTGAGACACTGGAACAGGTTGCCCAGAGACGATGGTAGAAGCCCCATCCCTGGAAACATTCAAAGTCAGATTGGATGGGGCTCTAAGCAACCTGCTCTAGTTGAGTATGTCTGTGCTTGCTGCAGGGGAGTTGAACTAGACAACCTTTAAAGATCCCTTCCAACTCAAAACATTCTGTGATTCTCTGACGATGAGCAAAAAGCCAAAAAGTAGAAATAACTACGAACACACGCTGCCACGGCATAGCCTCCAGATGTCAGCATCAACCCAAGCAAGAGAGAGGCAAAGCACAAACGGTGCAGAAAAACTCCACTTGCAGCCTTTGACTTCCAGAAACACCCTTCTGCAGTCCCTGCTCTCCTGCCTGGGACAGGCAGACAGGAGAGTTTCCAATTCCCCTGGAAAAAAGCGCTTGGTTCATAGACAAAACCAAGGGATGTAGTTAGTAGACGTGCATATAAGCCTTTTGCACGCATGTTATAATGATGTAGACTATGGGTGTGCTTCTGTTAAATGCTCATCACCTATATATATATGTCTCATCACAGATATATATATATATAAACATACACATATACATATATAAACTTTAGTCTTAAGAGTAACAGTCTCTTTGCTTACAACTTTACATGAAGGTAAACACCAGGCATGTCCTCCAGTACCTTTTCTAATCCCGGACATATTCCTGTGTGTCATGCAGATGATAAAATGAGAAACACAGCAATTAGTCCTGGGTAAAGGAGCTGAGAACATTAGCAGGGGTGGGATCCCCCAGCGGTGTAAAGCAGCATGGATCCAAGTCTATGGAGTAAGGTCAACGTTAACTGATCAAGAAATCTGCTATCTCCTCCCCCTTGGACTGTTAAATTCCTTTTATGCCACTCTTTCAGCAATGTAAATTTGCTTATTAGGAAAAAAAAAGTTTTAAAAAAAATCCCATCTCTGCCTCTTCTTCCCCTTAACTCTGCCCTCTCCTTACAGCCCACAAGACTGAAATGCCTTCAAAATTTATTGTGAAGGAGGAGGCCCTGAATCCTGCTCAAAGCAGTCATCATTTACATCGTCCCTGTCACATTGTGGAGCTGTGATGCAGAATAAAGGCATAAATATAGCAGCATGACCCCTGATGCCAACCACTGAGGCAGCAGAGGTGTGAGACCCAACAGAGGCTGCTGATCACCCTTCCACAGGCTGTGACAGAGTGTGCAGGGTGGCAGAGAGCATCCTCTATCCTAACCTTGCACCTTCAGGTAACTGAGAGGAGATTCATAGAATCATTTGGGTTGGAAGGGACCTTTAAAATCATCAAGTCGTTGAACCACACAAATACAGGGGCTGTTTAATTAAACACACACTCACCGTTAATACCCAATTAAAAAAAAAAAAAAAGATGACGGAGATGCCAGATTCCCCAACTCTTGTAAGACACAGAGGTGTTGTTTTTGCATGAAAAGACCCTCAAGATCCTCCTGCATCAATGTGTTCATCCTAAGAGCTGAGCTGCACATAGCAAAGTTTGAGCAGGGCCAGGGGTGCCTGGAGGGATCGTGACACAGAAGATTAATGGATCTCTTCCAGCCATAGGTTGTCAGTTAAGACAAGCACTGCTAATGCAGGATGTTGTTCCGAGACCTCTGTTAGCACCATGACGAAGCTTTTTTTAAGTCCTCTGTGTAAAAGGCATAATCCTTGTATGCCAATGGATCATATCCTTGAGATCCCCAGGGAGCAGGGCAAATGTGGAAAGAAAGGGAAAGGAAATCCCTTATTTCATAATGGTGCAAACAGACATGTCAGGAGAATTACATCAACATGCAGCACATGTGAAATTTAATACTTCTCCTAATGCATTTAGATGAGGCAAAATGCAAAGTCTATACTGCCTCTGGGAATAATTCTGGTAGGAAGCTTTCACCACTAGGAACCAAGGACTTTCTACTTACTCTGGAATTTGAGCCTTTGTTTTCAAAACCTTCCTGAGAGACTTCAAAATCAAGTTTGTTAAGTGTACATTACTCTTTGAAGATCTGTCTTTCAAAATGGAACACCAGCACTCTTCCCAGCAATGCTGGTGTAAATCAAGAGTAGAACGCATGAAAATCGGTAAACATTCGCGAGGTCGCAGAAAATCTCAAAAGAGGAGGCGTTGATCCTTTGCGTTGCAGAAAACCAAGACAGGCAAACACACGCAGCCCTCGTGTCAGCTGGCTTTGCTGCAAGGGGTGCATCACACTTGCATGGATTTCCACCACCTTTGACTGTGGCCCGTGAGGCTCTCAAAGGCTTAGAAATGCCAAGTAATTTTTGCTTTGGAGTCTTTGCAGACAGGAGGAGCCTGAGATCTTCTTGCTGGTTTCCTTCCCTCCCTGTATCAGACTATAGATACGGGATTCAGCAAAAGATACAGTTCAGATGTGGCTTGAATTCAGACAAGTGACTTGAAGTGATGATTTCCCCCCCTCCCTCCCCCCCACCCCAGGCTGCAGATGATCGATGTATTATGCATGAAAATAGAGCCAGGCACAGATGGGGTGGGAGTAGAAGGTGTGAGCTGATAATGACAGCAGACAAGCTCTGCTAGAAAAGAGTCTACAACACACTTGCACATTGGGCAGAAAAGAGAGACTAGACATGCACAAGAGACTAGTCATGGTTTAAAGGGCCAAACAGTTTAATTACCACTAAAAGTGAGATTTATGCGAAGATCTGAGTGGCATGGTTGCCAGAGGGAGCAGGGAATTAGCCTTGATGATTCAAGGAAGTGTCTTCCCATCCTGTGTTCTTAAATAACCATAGGGAAATGAGTGAAATACTTACTCTGGGTTTTAAAAGCTGAAGACAAGGAATCCAAAGTAGTGACATAATGCTGCATCAGATACTGCCTTCAGCAGGATCCTGGCTTATACTCAGCACAGTGCTGAGAACTTGGCACCAGGTCCAAAGCTGAAACAAACAGGAATTTCTCCATGGACACTTCTAGAGTCTGGATCCAGGCGCTTGAAGACCAGCATGCATGGCCTGATCCCGAAGAAACAACGGCAGTTTGGATGGGGAACATGTAACTGACTTGGGGCCAAGTGGATACAGGCTTCAGTGGGAGGATGAGTCGAGAGCTCCAGCACCATTTGCAAAAGGACCTGGCACGGTGAGAAAGAGCTTAGCGAACGTTCTATCTGTTAAAGACCCACCAAGAAACAGCGATGGTCCAAAGAAAAGCCCTTGGTCAGCCTTGGAGCATTCTGGAGAGCATTGCAAGACCAGATGCTTAAAACAAGCTGCTTCCCTTCTACAATCAAACCATGAGAAGGGGATACTTTGCTTCTTACAGCTTCTTTGAAGAAGCTCCATCCTTGAAGTATGCATCTGGCGGCTGGCAAGATGTCACTGGCTTTGCCAAATCTGACCACAGCTGATCCCCGATACAATAAAATGTT
This sequence comes from Baryphthengus martii, assembly GCA_013396935.1. Taxonomy (NCBI): domain Eukaryota; kingdom Metazoa; phylum Chordata; class Aves; order Coraciiformes; family Momotidae; genus Baryphthengus; species Baryphthengus martii. Next base: position 456,501 of record VWZK01002042.1, read on the forward strand.
GACCATGAATCACCAGAGTCTGAGAATGTACTCGTCTGGAGGATCATCAGACAGAGGCAGCAAATACTTTTGCCAGTTCCATGCTCCGTGGAAGCCTGACTCTACATAAAGCCCACTCATTGCTATCAGCCCTGCTGATGCTGCCAGTGACATAACAGCTATAGGAGAGCTGTGCCTGAGGTACTAAAGCTGTGCATTCAGGGTACATTAGGAGACTGGAGGAGCCCAGCACTCATGATGGTTCATTGTGGAACACGTTGGATCACACTCTGCTAGCCATTGACCTGCGTTGTCTCTGCTTCCCGACTATCTCCTAGCTCATCAAGCCGTCTCCACGGTGTCTCTCCTGAGACACCTTCAGACGCATCCTGAGATACCTCCAAAGAGCTTTCCCTGTCACTACACCCCAACACACTGTCCCTAAACTGCAGGAGAACCTGAAGGGCTTGACTAGGGTCAGTGTCATTAACTTTATACCCAGCCAAGACCCACCACAGATTAGTAAAAGCCCCTTTATTCACACTCAAGTTGGCTTTAAGGTCACATTATGTGGTGCTAGCAACCTTGAGATCTGTGTATCAGTCCGGACCTGGCCCCAGTCTATCCTGCATGACTGTCCTTATCTCACACATTTTCAAGGAGCTCATCAGCAATTTATGGATCAAAGCTAATCGATAATACCAGAGCCCTTCCACCATATTGCTTGCACTAAATTACTGCATCCTTTAAAAAAACAAATCTTAGCAGACCGCAGCACAATGCCAGACAGACTGTCACTACCAAATTATGTTTATTTATTCTCTCTCTGGCTCTTGGCTGGCCCCATTACCAGCATATCTTAGTGTCTCTCAGTCATCAGCGTATTTGCCTTCCCTCCCTTCCCCCTCCACCGAGGTACATGCCTCCTCTCAAGTACAAAGCGGACTGACATGGCAAGTTTTTGAGCCTATTTAACACTGGCTTTATCTGAGGAGAACTAGATTCGGTGACAGAGCCTCAGAATTAATTACACGAAGGTGAATTCCTGTCACAGAGCCTGGCACAGTGTCACTGCAAACATTTTAACAGCCAGTCTCTGGCCCTCGGCTGCCTTTGTGCAGCGTAAAGCAATTATTTGTACCTGCTTGGTGAAACGTGTCAGCCCCCTCCGAGGTGCTGCGATACAGCAAACACGCTTCACCCTTGTCATTCACAAGCAGCAAAGGGTGTATGGTGGATCTCGACTGAGTACACGGTCCCTGGTGCTGCTGGTCCCTCCAGGGCTATGAATGCAGTTATCTTTGTACAACCCACGCAGTGAATACTCCCTTAAAGACGAGATGCAGCCAGGCTCAGTGATGTGGCCAAACAAAGCGAAGTTTTAAGTGCAAATCTCAAACTCCAGCCTGTCCTTGCTGAGCCCCACCAGCAGGGAGCAAAAGGGAGACTGAATCCCCTCTCCCAACGCCCTTTCCTCTTCCTTTTCATCTTCTCTGCATTCCAGGGTATCCCTGGTGGAAACCCATTTCATCCTTCACACCCCAGCTCCAAATGTTTCCCCTTCCACTTGCTGCAGCAAACACATTCCTACTGGTCTTCTTTATTTATTTTACAAAAAGGGACATGTTTTGGGAGTTTCTTTACAAACTTGTATTACAAATTTGCACAGTGCTGAGTTGACACTGGGGTTAGCCTGTGAAGTTCATTGGAGATCATTATAGAAAAGCAGAGAGTAAAAATGAGCACAGTTGCATCTCAGTGTGGAGCAAGGAAGGCAAACCGTGTTTATCCCTTCTGCAATGTGCAGTTTTCCATCATCTTCCTCAACAGCTACATGCTCCAGGGCAAGGACGAAGGGAAGAGGGGGTGAGGGGAGGTTTGGTACAGTGGAGAGCAAAGAGAATTGACTTTATAAAGGGGGGACTGGAGCACAGGCAGGGAACAAGCAGCGGAGGAGACATCTCTGCCATTTCTGGAGGAAAAGAGCTGTCTGCACATCCCAACCTCTCCCTCCACTGGTACTAGTTGGGGCTGTGAGGCTCTTTTAAGAAATATTAGAGGCGGATGAGATTTACCCAGGGGCTTTGAGGTTTGGGATCTCCCCAAAATGACTGCCATCTGTGGAGGACCTTGGGGTCACCCAGGGAAGAAGTCCCATCAGCTGGTGTGCGGTGGGCTTCCCACATACAGGGGGACGGGATGAACCATTGGCCAGAGGAGCCCACACGAGCCCCAAGAGAGGAAGTTTTCCAGCCGATCGGCAGGGAAACGGGGCTATTCTCGGTGAACTCGGCCACGGCATAAAAACAAAGTTCCTTCTCATTAGGGAGGAATTCGATGGGCCTCTCTGGGAGCCAGTGCTGCAGCACGCAAAAGGTCAGGTCTTGTTCTGGAAGCCTTTCCTCCCCTTCTGCCAGCAGGAAGAATCATTTAAAATATCCCCTAAAGAACCCTGGCCCCCCTTTCAGATAGAAAAAGGAGGAAATTGCCTCAATCTGGGGAACGGTGCTGTGGTGAGGATGGTCAATCTCCTTGCCTAGCCAACGAGACCCAGATCCCTTTACGCCTGACAGCGTCGTTATTAAAGGACACATCTAATTAGGAGAGGAAGGAACAATGGGTACATCCCACTCCCACCAAAAGACATGTTGCAGAGATTGCCATGTCCATGGAGACCCACATCAGTTAACTGTCACGGTGCATCCAGTTGCATGAGACCTTCTTAGGGGAATTCCAATGTGTTTAGGTGTCCCAGTTACACGCTCAGTGCTGTCAATGGCCTGGTTCTGCCTGCACCAGCCAGTGTAAAGCCTTCCAGCACTCCACTAGACTAGAAATGTGCCTCACAGTCCCATCTTGGCCTGAAGACAAAAGAAGTCAACTCTGGCAAGCCGAGTTGTGCCAACATGAAGGTTTCTTGCCTTCACCACCAGCTACCGTCACCTGTTGCTTCTTCCTGTAGCTTCAGAAGAACCAACTTCATCCAGATCCGTGGAGGCCCATCTTCAGGTCCCACAGCACAGCGCATCCAGCCTTTGTTGAAACCGTTTTGTGTCCACGTTGCATAGGAAAACTGACAGCTCTCTGTTAACTGTTGTAACCTTCAGCTCCATTTGATTCTCAGCTTGTTCGTGAATATGAAATTCCACTTCTGCGATCAAGGTTAATAATTTTCTTAAGATACTGTTACTCTGAACACAACATCTTGACTCATGAATTATATAGGTTTTCAAATGGACTTGTAGAGAGTAGCAGTCACACACTGTCCAAAACTTAGGACCTGAACTGAAGTTTTCTTTCAACTCTGATCAGCTGCAGAGGTCACAGTTAAGTAAAATCGGCTTAAACTGGGATTGGAAAACTGTGTCTGCTACATTAGCAGAGAGATCAGATGACAGATTTGGTCTGGTCTCATTATCTAGCCATAAAAATGTAAGGGCCTGAAGTATTTGGGGAATGGGAATGCTGAGAGCAGGAGGGATTTCTGGAGGATCTCTCTGCAGTATTTGCTGTCTGAGAAAATGAGGCCAAAGGACCCCCCACCCAACCTGTCTGATGTGAGCTCTTATCTCCGACAAACTGAAAGCAGGAGAATCAGTGTCTTCCTTTTGCAAACAGTTTGGGGAACAGGGGCTCCTGTGTGTCTACAACATCTCACATTTATTTTTAGCTTCATCTGTTTGGTTAGTGAGGTCACTGGAGCCCAGGCTTAAACATGTTTTAAGCAAATGTTACCCTGACCTGCCAAAGCTCTGAATTGCCTGTAGCTATACATACCCCAAAGAAACAGAGCTAATGGTGCAAGAGAATGTTATGTTAGTATTTTATGCTACAGTTCAAATAACTGTATCCTCATTTATTGCAACACTTTTTTTTTTTTTTGGATCTGAAAAGTGTAAAATTCACTTTGAGCAGTTTTGATCCAAAAAAATACTTGATGAAGCTATTTCCTGACTGAAGTAGCCCTGTGTTTTTCCCAGTAATTCTACATTTAGGATTTTATTTACACAGTTCAAGGTTTAAATCACAATTTCCAGTCCTCAATATAAGAACTAAAAAAAAATCCAGCCCTCCCTTCCGCAGAGTTGGAAAGCATTATACGAACCACTGCAAGGAAACAAATGTAAGAGCACCCAGGGCCACCAGCCCCCATCATTTCCAGCCTCAGCCAAACTAGAAGATGAGTTTGTGGAGGGAAAACTTCTCATGGATCTGCAGAGATATTAGCAAATAATGTTTTTTCTAATGATAGCTTGTTCTGCAAATGCAATAAGCTCTTGATAGAATCCCCAAGCCCGGTGCTGGAAGCACTCCAGGACAGAGGTGTAGGGGAGCAGGCAACATTCATCACTGTTGCAGATGTGAGGTGAGGCTGAGGAGCCTGCAGGAAGCTCGTTGGGTGATAGGTAAGGTAGCACAGCCCTGGGTCTTGCAGGGTGAACGCTTGTCCTAACAGGCTTTTTGACTGCTCTGCTGGGAATGACGAGCACACTGGCATAAACCTGGCCTCTGCACATGCTGCAGCTCCGGCTCAAAGAAAACGTGTCCCCCAAGGAGAAAAAAACACCTTCAAAAGCCTGCATCTATCCTTATTTTTAGTCTTTAATATGAGTCATTCTGGAAAAAGCCCTTTTCTAAATGCTGATATAACCATCTCTTCCCTACGGATATATTCATGTAGCTGCAGGTGACCAAATTAGGGAAGCTCAGCAAAAGTTACTGCTAATAAAGTAAGCTACGGTGACTACCCATGTGCAGACTTTTAGCCTTCTACAAATGCAAAACAAAACGTCCCTGCAGGGTGACTGGAGTTAATACGCTTTACATTTGCATTTGGCTCAGAGTTGCACAAGGTTTCTCGCTGGGGCAAAAGTGATAAAGAATTAAGCTCCTGTAACTCGACTGCTTGCAAGCACTTGCTATATCTCTGACGGAAAAATGTTGCAGAAAAAGCACACCTCTTGCCCATAGAGAAGCAGAAAATGTTATAGATTTGGTTCAGCTCTCATCCTGGCGGCTCAGAGCGTCTGAGGTTCACCTACCAAGACCAAATTCCCATTTTTCTATTACCAGAATACTGACTATTTCTGCAGGCAATGTTATTCATTTTGAGAAGACACAGTCACTGCAACAGCAGACTACATAAATCAAGATACTTAATTCTAGAAGGACAGCATTTGTGGACTTCTGTTCAGACCTCCTGTAGCACTTTTACTATTTGTATGTCTCCTTTCCTAAACTGATAAGAAAGATCCTCTCCTTTCCTGAATGGCTGCTTATCCCTTATTTGGGGTGCAGATATGGATAGCCCCATGGATCTGCTACCTATTTCCTAACCTCTGGCCAAAACTGCAAATAATTTGCGTTTTATTTAATTACTGAAAGGTTTTGATAATCAAATTAGCCACTGGATGACACCATAAATGGCACATACATGATAAGCAATCATTCAGGAAAACTCCCTGTAAACTGTTTGAGACCTATGCTGTGGAAAATGAGTCATTTAAGCTGTCCAGACACACACAGCTGTGTACCTGGGCTCATTCTGAGTAGTTTGAGAATGAGCAGGAAAAAATAGAAGAAAATCCCCTGATAATTCATCTGCAGAGAGTAATTTACTACATCTAATCAGAGCAAGCATCTCTATGGCTGGAATGTTGAAATAAATTAAATATAAAGCCTTCAAGGTCATATCGTCCCAGGCTAATAATGTAGCACTGCTGAAGTCGGGTGGATACACTCTGAGTGAACACACTGTGCTCCACCGTGAAAAATCTTGGTCAGTTGGATGTAATGGGAAGAAAATGGAGTAAATAGAGGATATAGAGGATTCAGTCTTCACACAAGAAAACTCGATCAGGATATTGAAAGAAGTTTAGAGGTTCAGATTGGAAACATATATAGAGAGAGACATTTGTATTTGGAACAGAGGTAGTGAGGAGAGTTTTGAGAGCGTTGCTAGCACAACATAAGCTATGAGAAGCAAATCTTGCTGTTCCACCTCTGAAGTCTGATGCAGAAGCAATTAGATATTGAAGAATCGGCCACATTACATGTCCCAACTCCTGTAGTGACCACTCCCCCCGCGCAAAGTTTTATAACCCTCTTTTAGCCCCAGCTGCCCTGTGCAGCCAGTCAGGGGTTACCACTCCACCAGCTGCTCAGCACAGCCATGTCTGTTCTTTTCAAATCACAGCCCTGAGGAGATCTGGCTGCAGAAACAACATTGATCAGGTTCCAGCCATTGATCAGGCCAGATGTGAGCAGGAAGTGAGCAGTGGGAACACCAGACACAGGCAGACAGCAGTGCGCAGCTGGGCCAGGAGGGTCTTCTGGTCCAGACAAGTGAGTGGACACCGTGGAAGGATTTTGGCGCTTGGTGAAGTCCTGAGCCTTTGATGTCCACCTTAGCAGCCCTGGTCATTGTCATACCAAAAAGTCTGGGAGCCTGCCCTGTGCCACGATGTGATGCCCTAAGATTTTGTTGTCACCATGAGTTATTTTTTTTTGCTGTTCTGATGGCTTTTATGGCAGCAGAGGATCTTTCCATAGCAGAATTAGAAAATTCATTTTTATTTTATTTTATTTTATTTCATTTTTTTGATAGATACACATTTCACAGTCACCCTCAACTTCGCACTCGTTCCTGTGAATCTTACCGGTAACTGCCTCACCCTAGCTGTTCATTTAAGATTAGATCCTTTATGTGTATATGCGTTTGTGCGCATGCACACACACAGAGTGCCATCTACTTTGATTTCTTCTCCTCTGCATATGTTATAATGTGGTCCAGAAAGACATGATCATTGACCTATTTCTGTGCCCTCCATCAGCCCCTGCTTTGCTCTGTACATAATGATCCACATCCCCAGATGAATCACTTGTTGTATATTTCTCTCCCTGTTCATCCTCTTTCACGTCTTTCAAATCCTGGGCTGAGCTTTCCTATGAAGTGATCTCTGCTAGAGACCGAAAACCTCACCAGCACTAATGGATGTATCTTCAGCAGAGCCCTGTGCCACAAAATGATACTATTATCTCCATTTTCAGAGATGGGGAATGGAACTGCAGACATAGGAAGGTCAACATTGCTAAAAGCATCTGCTCATTTGAGAAAGCAGAAGGCTTGATTTTTCAGAGTACTTATTTCCATAGCATTTACTTGGTCACAGTACAGGTCCCCTTTGACTGCATCTGCTATCATGAGAGTTTCACCCTTGTGTCTGGCAGAAGGGGGTCAGAAGCCGGGGACTGAAGTGAGCAGCAGCACATAATTAGTGCCCATCTCTGAGGAGTCTGATCTGACAAAGAGACATACAGCAAAATTCCCATCTGAAGCAGGCTGGGCTGGAAAAGCTCTACAGAGAAATGAGTGCTGGGTCTTCTGATGGAAAATACCACATCTAGCTATCAGCTGTGGTCTAATAGTTTTCAACCTGTGGCCTGTTTCTCTATGAATTCAAGCCTACTAGGAAGGTACTTTGATGACTGTAAAGGCATTCATGCCTTCACCAAAACAACCTGAGTGTGAAAATCAAAGCTGTGAAAAGCACCAAATTTTGCACAGATGCCATGTTAATAATAAATAAAGAGCAGGCAAGAGGCTTTTCGATGAGGTGATAGACCCATCAGTTGAGTTGTCGACTGGAAAGGAGACAGTTAGCTTTCTTCTCCAAAACAGGTGTTTCTTTTTCCAGTATCTGTCTGGGTTGAGGTGCTGCATGTTGGGGACACTGTTTCTTCCTCTCTTCTGCTCCTTATCCCCACACTCAGCCAGAAAATCCATTAATTTAAGCACAGTTGTGGTTATCTTCAGAATCTAGACAATCTCTCAGAAAAGGCAGAGTTGTCCTCTATGTTCAGAGGAAGAATTAAAAACGAATTGATTGAAAATCCAGGGAGGGGATACACACATACACACCTCCCCCTCCATTTCCCGTGGTCACAAAAATCCAAGACTTTTTAAAAAGGACATAATTCCACATTTTCTGCCAAATTTCCCACTTATTTTTTAAGCTGAGGTAAGATTCCAGCTTTTGTAATGTGCTTCCCTTTTTCCTTCTACTCAGCAATAATTCTACCAGTACAGGTTTCAGCTGGTGTTAGCACAAACTGCCAGCTGATCAAATTTATGATCCAGGTTCGTTAAGATGAAACCAGTCTCATCAGGCTTGGTACTAGATAAGGGCATGTGTTGTTGAAGAATTTAATTTTCAGGCTTTCCAGCCTGCTGCCATCCTGCTGGAATTTGGTGGGAAAGGAACATAAACCATAGAAAGCAAACTAGATTCCTAAGATTCACACTTTTCACTTAGAAAAGATATTGGGTTTTTTACCCAAAGCCAGAACAAGAAGAATAAATTACAAAGAAACAGTCACAGAGTGTCTGTTTCTGGGCCTCACTTTTCTCACAGAGGTTTCTCTTTGAGGCAGTGATTTGCCCCCATGAGACGCTGGGCCTGTGGGGACATGTTTCTTTACCTTGGGCAACCTTTATTTGGCTGCACATCCATTCAGTTGGAGTCACCAAGGCCTTTTTCAAAGCCCAGCAGAGTCNTGCTGAGCCTTTGGGGACATGTTTCTGTACCTCTGGCATTTTTGCAAAGTGCTGGCTTTGCTTCCCACCTTTGTTTGGCTGCACATCCATTCAGTTGGAGTCCCCAAGGCCTTTTTCAAAGCCCAGCAGAGTCAATGGGGGAATTTCTTCTTAATCTGAGGAGTCTTATAGACATGGATGTCAGTTTATAAAGCTGTGGTGGAGGGGAATGGCACTAAGGGAGGTGTGGGACAGACCTGGTCTAGTTCTCCAGAGTGGCTCTCCTGCACAAGTGCAGGAAATTAGGACAAGTGGTAGACTGGCTCCAAAAGCACCTGCTTAGGTTAAAATAGACTGTTGACGCAGCTGTAGCCCCCAGGATCCACCCCACTGCTGCAGATCTTGGAAATGCAGGCTTTAGGAGCACTCCTGGGTAGAAAATCAAGCTAGTTTCAAAGAGAAAATTCTCCTTCAGGGAGCTGTGGTCCACACTTGTGTTTTATCCCCCTCCCCAAGAAAATCTAGCAAATGCAGCAGAATGACCAGACTTTGCCCAATCTGCTCATTCCAGCCCCCAGTACTAGCCTTGTTTCAAAGGTGGGGATCTGGTGAGGCAGTGAGCCTGAACTGACAATGAAAAACCTGTATTTAAGCAGCTAATGAGAAAACCACCTCTTTGACTTTGGCACACATGTTGCTTAAGCCATCAGAAAAGAGTAAGGACTTCGTTCCACTCTCATCGTCATTCGTATCTAGTAAATTGGTGAGGATTTAGGACACTGCCAGTATTTCCACAGATGCAAAAAACAAGCCACCCCTAAAAGAAAACAATCCATAGCCCATTACTCACATCCCCAGAGAAATCATGGTAAGAGACACAGAGTTTACCACCTTCAAGCAGGAAATAGCTGCCTTTCTAATGCTTGCTAATTGCTTCGCTTAAAACTAGTTTGATTACTTGGCACCCAGACAGTGTTTTAAACCTGAATTACTGCTTGGAAATTTCCTTTCACCTATCAAGAGCCCAGGCCATTAAAAAAGTGTAGCAAAGGTCACCCTGCAAGGCCCAGGATTGCCTGTTAACTCTTTTATGAATCAAAGGAGATGTTTGGCTTCTGGGATGATGTCTTGCCATCTTGACGTATGCGTCATGAAGATGAAGGTTTTATTTATCAATACTGCAGCACACAGAGGTACGTGGAGAAATGTGGGATGCTGGGGCAGGATCACAGTTTCACTTTCTGAAACCAATAGGCCAAATCTATCACTCTAAGTTTCAGGTGAAAACAAATTATTCCCGAACTTGGCTTGACTTTTTCCAATGGAGTGGGAATTAGAGTTGCTACTTTTAAGGCGTGTAGAACATGAAGGCAGCGGTTAAGGGAGCAAGAGCTATACATACTGACCTGCAGGAGCAGACTGGCTTAGGGTTTGGCTGTAGCAAACATTGTCACTAAACCAGCCTGTCACAGCACTTCTCTAGGATAAGAAAGTAACTTGCATTTTGTACTTGACAGGAAGTTATTAAGAAATCTCCTCATCTACAATAAAACTGATGCTTAAATTGCAATCTTTCAAAAAGAATTTGAATCTCAATATGAAGCATCAATAAGGTGAGCAGCAGCTATGTAGTTGGCACAGCCCTGAAGTGTCTGTTCCTGAAAGTCTCCCTTTGTATGTGACTCAGGTCTGGGGAAAAACCAGGCTTCGTGGCCAGGGATGTGAGGGACAGCACCCAACAGTGACCTGTCTCCCCAAACCCTGCACAAGGAGCTTCAGGGGGGAGAATTTTCAATGACCTTCTACATCCATCAGTTATGTTTCCCATCAAATTCAATATGAATTTCTTTATCCTCCTGGCAAATGAAGCTTTTCACAGAAATGCCATAGGAACTGTCCTGTAGGACGGGGAGCACTTGGGGCTTTCTCCTTGTCCGTACTATTTGGCAACATCAATGCAGCCTCTGACCTCTAATATATCTCTGAGGAGTTTGGCAACTCACAGCCTTGCTTCAGAAAGCCAGTGAAATAAAGTGTACCAGAAAAAGGTAATGACGTGGGTGTAAAACACAGCCTGAATCTACTGCAGGATGTTTTGATGCAATTAGTCAAAATATGTGGAAGAGGGTGGGCTTTGCTATCGTGCCATCTCTTTTTTAAGCAGAAGGCATCCAGAATAAAATTTACATGAGAAAAAGTCTTAAGTGCAATTCAACCACAGGGAAAAAGCTTCCACTTTGAGAGCCTGCATATAGGTCTATACTCAGCAAAGCTTTCCCCAGCATGGAGTTAGAGCCTGTGGATCTGCACTGCAGGGAGCTGGCATCACACTGCCTATTTCTGCTCTTACCAGGGCAATAGTTACAGTAAATTAGAGAATTTCTAGTGGCTGATCGAACATTTTAGAAAGGGTCACTAGCTAAGATGTTGGCCTATTGATCAGGAGGCAGGAAATCTGGTCAAAAGGAACAAAAGCAGCTGAGCCTACATGCAATGTGAGGAAAACAACACTTTTTTTCATCTTAGGAAGCCACTTGCATAACTTTCCACGGGAAGGAGGCAGATGAAATATGCAGATCTAAGCAGAAGAAATACTTAGTGCTACCAGGCTCTGAAGATGTCTTTGCAGCTGATTGATGCTTTTAAGCCTCTGTGTCAGTCAGGAGAAAATGAAGCCATGGGCCAGTTTCTCAGCTGGCACTGGTATCTAAATATTAGTGATAACAGAGACTCCTAGCTGGGTTCTTGTGCTTTACTGTCATTGAAACTGAGGGTAGGAATTCAAAGTTAGCACCAAATAATCCCTTTTTTTGAGGTGATGCCCCCACAAACCACTGTAAATGTTTTTGGCAAGACTGCCCTTGGTTCAGACCACAGGATGGCAGAGAGAGGGACACAAAACACTGGCCACTTGTGTCCCACCAGTCCCTTCTCACCCTGACCCCAGCAATGGGCGTGGAGATAGAGGAGCTGCCATGGTGGTAACCCAAATGCATCATCTTGCATGGCCTGAACCCCAAGAAGTATAGTTTGCTTCAGAAGCGTATACTGGAGCAGATCTGGGGAAAAACATCCTTTAAAAGGGTAACATCACAGAAAAAGAAGTAAGATAACATTTAGCAAAACACTGAAGATGGGTTGTTTTATTTGAGCAAACGAAATCCAAGCAGAAAACATAGACCTGGAGAAATCTCTATTACCAGACGTGTTCCAGGCTGAGAGTCTCATCTAATCCCCAGAGTCGACACTGAGTTTTAGTGAGAAATGACACTGCCAGGGCTGAAGATGACACAAGTGCCACCTCTGACATAGAAAACACCAGTTGCAGCTTCCTCAACCCTGATTTTGGCACCCAGCATGACCATAATGTGTGCAAGATTGACTGAGTACACCATGCTCTAAGAGGAGCCCCTTAGTTTGCTATGTATAAAAAGCCACTCCATGCCTCCAGGATAAATATTTGTGTTCTTATGATCTTTTCTCCTCTTCAGTCTCCTTCCTGCATCCTTTACCAGTCCCCTAAACACTTGATGAAAGACTTACATAGATCATGGCAGGAACTAAAACTTAACATTTTTGTTTTCAAGCTTCAAAAATATTTCCCAAACATCTCTTATTCCTCTACAGGAAATCCCTTTGAAAACATTCTTCAGTGAGCAGTTAAGTAGCTGAACCAACACACATCCCATCTCAAGTTTCTGCTGGCAATTAATAAACCAACTGAGTATCTGACAGGATGGTAACTTTTATCATTTCCAGATAAATGTTAATGTGTCTGGCTATTTCCAGACCTTCACTGATGCGATCGGAAAAGCAGATTAGACAGTGTTGTAGCAGTCTGCTTAACATTCCTTCTTTTGTGCTGTTACTGTTAATTTATTCCTTTAAGCCAATTTTTGCACTGTCACTACTGTGAAGGTTTTCTCAGCAGTTTAATTACAAAAAAAGAGAACACTCCAACATGAGATTGCTACAGGATAAAAATCAATATTGAAGGTGTCAGCTTAAAAGCAGCTCCTATCTTCTGTTTGTGAGGGGGAATGTGCACACACCCATCAAGCCTATCTGAATGTGTAAATTTATAAACTCCACGGTTTGTTTGTTTTTGTAAGGAAAACATATGCTTTGATGTTCTACCATCCTTAGAACTAAATATTTCTTGGTTAATTGAATAAACATTTTTGCATTGCAGAAAATAAAGAGAAGTTATTATCCCTTAAAAATCCCGTGTATCTGAGGAGGCCCAAGACTTTCTGAGAACCCAACATTTAATAAAGATTTTTGAGCATGCATAATTTTTTGCCCATAAATGCCACCCACTCAGAAACAAAGGAACTAAAGTAGGCTGTAATTACTTCCCTACACAATAGGTTCCAATTGCTCCTATCAAGAAATATTACATAATTATTATAACTTAGGGCTGTGATTATATATTTGCTCAAAGGAGAATCACACATAATAGGAAGCAGTGGGACTTAGGGTTCTTTGTCTATTGTGTCAACTCATACATTTAAATTATTTGATTAGAAAACTAAATAAAGACTTTGAGTCCTAAACAACACTTCCTCATCAGCTGTCAGGATTGAAGGAAGCGATAAATGATGGGGCATGCATATGTGTATAGAAAAATTGGATAAGCGGGAGAATAGAGAGCAGAGAATGTGTTGTGTGTTTACTTGTGTCCAACCACCCATTTGTCCATCCTTTCATCCCAGTCTTGGGCATCCTCTCTGTGTACATCTCACAAGAAATTTTCAAAAGGCAGATAAATAAGACTTTCCATAGAAGATGAAGACAAAGATCAGCCTGTGGAAGACGTCAAGAAAAATCGACTGCTCTTTTTCTCCGTGTTCTTGCAGACTTGCCCTCTCCCCTCCCTCACACCAGCTGGGTTCCTGGCTATTTGTACAATTTTTCAGCCAGGGCAGGGATATGGGAGGATGAGGAGGAGGCAAGGCTTCACAGGAGCTTACCACCTTTCTCAACAGTTTTGCACATCTGATTTAAAACAGCTGATTCTCACGGTCACAACTCATGCCTCAGAGAAGCCATGCATCTTTGATCCTACCAGTCCTTAGGATAAGTCCTCCCGCTTTGTATCCTTGGACAACAGGCACAAAACAAGAGGCTATCAAACCAGAACAAACTATTAGCTAGAGAGAGCAGGCTCTGAGGATGAGATGTAGGACTGGGAAAGATGCTAGAAGGGAACTTTCCCCTCAGAGACAAGCAATTTTCCTTGGTGCTGAACAGCAGCTCTCTCAGTGCACTCACCTGTTGCACTTAAGACAGCGACAACTTTCCTTTTCTGAAAAGCAAGAGATAGAATTTTAAAAAAAAATGAAAAAAAAAGAAAGAAAATTCTTTTGGGCCTACAAAGCTCCATACTGATCATAGCAGCATGAGAGAGAGGAGGATACTGATTCAAATTTTGGCATCGAGTCCATCTATCTCTGTGAGCAGACGGGGTCCAGCAACGTGGCGAACGTGTACGGCGGCTGTGACCACTCACTGGCACAGGGCCAGAGCAACTTCAAAGAGAAATGCCACAAGAAGCTCATTTTTCATGTGTGTGTTCTTTTATTAGGCATTTTTATATTTCTGCCTAGTAATAGTAGAAGTAATATCACGATTTCTCAAAGTGTAACAAATCTAATGTGTCGTACAGGCTGGATGGAAGTAATTTAACATGAACACTCTTTAATTTCATAGATCTCTATTGCAGACGGTTGCTGGCTAATGATTAGGAGTTTGCTGTTTTGCCTTTTTAAATCAAATCTTTTAAAGTCCAGATGGAGAGGGTTTTTTACAGCTGTGCGGGAACAGTGACACTGATACATGCTGAACTCTGCGGGTGGTATTAATATTCTGCCATCTACTTTAAAAGGATTTTTGAAAGTCATTTTAAAGGGGCATCATCAATTTGAAGATCACTTTGGATCTTATAGTATTACAAGTAATATTTCAGACGACCACATGAAGCCAGCTGTGGGGAGAGAAATTGATTCTCCATGCCAAATAAACCTCTTTGCTTTGTATTTTCGACAATATTTTACACTGGATTTTTAAAAGCTTCCAGGGGGAAGCTGCAGCCCTGTGAACAGCCACCACTGCTACTGGATGGCCAAGTAAGCCCCAGCACTGGCCAGATGGCCAAGTAAGCCCCAGCACTGGCCACAGGCACAGTGAGCCCAGCACTTCCAGCAGCGACTGAGGGCTGGGACTCAGCTCACTCCTGTATTTATGGGGATATTCTCAACAGCAACCAGAAGCAGAAAAATGCCATTGTTGATTTTGAAAAAAAAAGAGCGTTGTCTTTTGCAACACTCCTCAGAATGAAGAGAGCATCTAGGAATGCAAGGAAGCCCTCTGGGTCCAGCTGCTTTTGCTTCTGCTGTGACCTCTTTTAGTTCTTATTAAATCTTGGTTAGGAGTGTTCATTGTTCAACGCGCAGACCTCTAATTTACAAGGGTCTGGCACTGTGCTTAATCCACAGAGAGACAAAATGCTTCAGAAAGGGAAATTTCTCCCTGTTAGAGAAACTTTTGGAGTGGAAACAATGACCAAATCACTTGGAAAGCAAAAACCCAGTACAGGGAAATAGGAGACAGGTTGCGGCCTAGAAAGGGGTTGCGGAAACTAAACGCTTTGCAACTGAATGTGTTTTTTTAGAGCTGGGACAGGCAACATATTTTAATCTCGTTTTCACAATCACCTCACCTGCTGGGCTTCATTTCAGAGCCCAGTGGTTTTATGAGATGCATCTATCTCATCCATTTCTATTTAATTCACATGTCAGCTTGCAGAAGGAATCAAGCACACCTGGGCACAGTTGTCTTGGATGGGACCGGGATGGGCCGGGACAGTGCTGAATCCATCCTCCACTGGCATTCTCCCTGTAACTCAGTCCTTGAAGGTCTGAACATTGTGACATTTTCTCTTTATAATATACACTCTTTATAATACACACTCTGATATATATATATATTAAGGAGGAAGAGTTTAAACTAATCCTGGCATAGTTGCCTTTTATATTCATTTTCTCAGGCAGGTATTTGCATGGCAGCACAGACAGGTCCTAGAGGAGCCCACTTTGGGAAACTCAATGTTTCAGTTGGGGGTAAATTTTGGTATGGTTTTTCCATGAAGAACGTGCCAAACCAGTGAGACTCGATGAGTACAAGAAGCACTGGCAGAAGAAATGAAGCACAGTCACCTATACATGTGGGGCTGTTGGGTTTTCTTAAATCTGCTGCGAATGAATGTCAACAAAATCCCCAAAGTGCCTCATTTTCACTTAACACCGATGAAGACAGAGGCAAACAATGTTTCAGGGCTACAGTGTCCTTGTCAAACCCTGGGGATGATATTTGTAAGGATCTAAGCCAGGGAAGAAGCTTCAAGTGTAAGGCCAAAGTGTCATGTTGGACTGTGCTTTTGGTCTCCTTTATAGAACATCTGGCACTTCAGAAGTCATGAGGCGAAATTAATTAGGAAACTGGGAAGACATCAGGTACTACAGGAATTAGTATGATGGTGAAAATCCCTATTCATCATTTTCTGCCCTGTTCTGGTGTGTCATGAGGATTGATATCTATTGATCAGCTGTATCCCAGCAGCTGATAGGTAGTTCTCAGTATCTGCCTTTTCTGTAGTATCCCTTTATGATATGCATTTAAAAAATACTTTTAGATGCATTGTAGTCTTTTCACATGAATTTAAATAACTGGATTTCAGTTATTTAGCCAAAAGCATTCTGCCAGACACATCTTGTTCTGCGTTAGATATAAATGTTGAAAACTTCTGTCAAGAACAACTGTTTATGAAAACTTCCCTGGTACACCATAAACATAGAGAGGGCCACAGGAACTAATGGTTTGTGCTGTGACAGGGAAAGGGTTCCCCTTCCAGGCACCAAATCCACCCTCTGCGCTGTCTCCTGGGGAACGCCAAAACTGCCAGGGGGGTGGATCTCGGTTCCCTGGTTGAACGTAGTGATGCAGAGATCTTTCCTGCAGGTATATAGAGCAGCGTGAGATGGAGGTGAATGCTCACCTACGAGGCAATACAGCCTGCGAGGAACTGAAGATGTGGGAACTGAAGATCTGGGAGCAAGCGGAGAAGGTTTGCAGCTGGGTGGTGTGGTCAGAGCTCCCCCTCCTGATAGCTCAGCACCAGTCTGTCGAGTTGTGACCTCTGCTTTTAGGGACTTTGGCCAGTGTCCCTCGTCTCCCTGGGAAGAACCTGGCTTTACATTAAAACTCCTTTCTGGTGAAACAGCTAGAAGAAATATAAAGCAATAACACGCATCTTTAATTAAACTCCAGGTAGCGCTGGTGTTGCTTAATCTTCAGAAAATAGCTTAACGTTGCTATTTTCCTGATAAGCTGGAATTTCCTTCCAGTCTGACATGCCAATACACTGCAGCTCTTTACAGTCAATTTTTTTTTTTTCTTCCTTTCCCTTGTGCTGGTGATCCCTGTGTAATTTCATTTAGCCACACAACTGAGCAAGGCTGGCTAGAAAGGAAAATCCTCACACTTAAAGAACTGATCTGGAGAACTAGTTCCCAAGGAACAGCCAAACACCTCCTGCAGCATCTTGGCATATGAAGAATTCTCTAATTTGCCTTTAATTTCCTAGAAGTTTTTGAGCAAAATATGCGTGTCTGTGGGGCTGCAGACCCAGAGGGAGCATCTAGCTTGTCACCATTTATGTTACCCTCTGATTTCATTTGGATTTCAATTGGACTCATCATGGGGGTAGGGAAACAAACTGAAAAACCCCTACTAAATAACAAAAGCCATAGATACGTTCTACAGCCATTGCATTTTGCAATCTAATTACTTTAACATGTAGGAAAGAAGGAGGGGGTTATTACTTATAATACCAGAAAGCTTTCATGGAATAACACGGAATTATTAAACTTTTCAGAATGAATCCAGTTTGCAGTTCCCACTGCACATTTACCTGGGCGGTTTTCCCTTTTTCTGTGGCCGAGAATCACTTTGTATTATGCTTTCCCGCCTGTCAAAGAAGTCCTTGTTCACAGCTGCCCTGAGGTGCTCATAATATTATTGGTTCTGTGCTAAGAAGTTGGGGTTGCTCTGAATTCCTGCCTTGTGGCTCTCCGGTTCACAAAAGTAAACACATTTGCTGAGTTAGCTCGGCTTCACGGTACCCAAAATCCCGCGGGGAATGAAACGTCCTATCGGAGGAAGCTTTGAAACTCTAGTTGCTCTACAACACTTTTCTCAGGCAGGAGAGCGCACAAAGCATGCTTCTGTGCTCTGTTTACTGCTTTTTTTCATGGATCCAGTGCATAAGAGCTGCATTGAACCTTGGTAGAGAAGAGAGGTCTCCCCTTGGAAACGTGCAGGATGGAATGGAAAATAAAAATATCAGTGCTTTTCACTCCTTACTGAGTCCCTTGTGCCCCGTGCACAGGTGGCTGCCTGGAGATGAAAAAAACACTCAGGGGTGAAGGGAGAAGCAGCCAAAACAGTAACTTTCCTGGCTCAGATGCACTTACTGAAGAATAAATAGGTAAAGCCAAGGCCGGTTGGTGCACGGGATACCTGTGGCATGCATGTCCCTGCCGCCGCAGCTGCTCAACCGCTGAGTGCTATAGGAACCACTCGCTGCGATACTTAGAGCGGGAACATGCTGCAGATGTGTCCCCTGACACACAGCCTGCTCTTCCAGCGTGGTGGCTTTCTTCAGTGAACACCCATAGGCAAAAGAGCCTTTGGAAAAATGCCTATTTCTGACACAGCTTTTCAAATGTATTTTCTTCCAGTGTTAATTAGATCCAGGTGAGACCTGCTGCTCCCTAATCTGGGGTTTAAGGGAGTGTTCAGGCAGAATGAAGGAACTGAGAGCCAGTTAATATAGCTGAGAAAGTGCTGCGGAATTAAAAACCATCAGCAGTAGTTGGAGTTGTTTCTTTTTCAAGGGAGAGTGTCTTTTGTTGAGCCCAGCTTTCCCCAGCACGGCTCCTGCAAGAGGTGAGGGCATCTGGGAGATGATTCCTGCAGAAAGTCCCTCTCTAGAATGCCGCCCCCATGCCCCAAAGCCCTCTCCCTGTGCAAAACACATGGGACAGCCTCCTGGGGAGGAGAGGACCAGAGGGGATGCTGATTGCCAGAGATCTGGCCAAAGGTGACAGCATCCTAAGGTGCACACTGGCACCCCAAAGGCTGGACTGTCCTCTCCTTCCTTGCATGCCATCCCATGCCAGTAGCTGTGGGTGGTGGTGTGGACAGCTGGCATGGGATTATCCTGGGAAGAAGGGCCTTACTGGTGCTGTTTCTGAGCCATCCCTGCTGTGGGAAAGCGGTAACATATCTGACAGCTCACCCTCTCCAGGAGTCATGTATGTGCTTGGGACACATCCCAGCTGCTCGTCATATCCGATCGTGGCGGATTGCTGGTTGTGCTCGTGTGCTCACATACACAAAGCACAAGCAAGCAAGCAGGCAGCATAACTGGCACACTGTTTTCTCACTTACAATGAAAAATCCTCGCTGTCTTTGTCTCCTTAATCTGAAATTTCTACATCTGCTGCAGCTGATCGCTGAGCAGGGTATGAGGTGGCTGCGAAGCAAATCACAGCTCAGCACTCCAGAGGTTTGCTCTTGCTCCTAATGCCCATCTCGTGTCTCCATCACACTCGTTCCAAACATCCTCATTTTCTAGGCATGAAAACATTTTAACAATAAACAGAAGTTCTTCCGATTACATGGTTATATTCAGCTGCTGAAAGCAGACTCTTATTAAGCGAGGCAGAGAGCAATTAATGTCATATAGTGAGCAGCCTTCCACATGGCAAAAAGCTGGACTAATATATCTTTACCACCTCCAGCAGCTGGGACCGTGAGTTAAGGCTCTGAGTTTGCAAAAGCTTGTTAAGACGCTTGCTGTAAGCATGTGAGCAGCCCCGCTAAAATTGGAGCCTGGTGCAAATCTGGCTGTAACGAGATCCATGAAGGTCTTAGCGTTGAATTTAGCGGGGACAGTGTTTTATCTGTAAGTTACAAAGAGTTTTACCTTCGTTTCACTCCTTCCTGCCACTAGCAACATAGGTGGAGATTTCTTCATTGACATGCTGGACGTTGAAATGATACAAAACTCAATTTCAAACCTGATTGAGCTGGAAGATCTTCACCAACCAAAACCTTCAAGGTTCTTTATTTATACCTTTTTTTTTTTTTTTTTCCAGAGGAGTCTTGAGGCTTTCCTCATGTGTATGCAGCACACTGCAGCTCCTAAGGAAAGAAAAAACAACATAATGAAACCAAGCCACAAATTGCTTCACAATTATTTTTACCACCTAATTTGGTGCATGAGGCTGGAGGCTTGCTCTTTGCATACTGTAATCCTGCCGCAAACTCAGGAACAGCCTGAAAGGCCACAGAACAGACAAGATATTCATTATCATCTCTCTCATGTTGCAACTGTGACAAAGACCCTGGAGAATTTGCCCAGCGTGATACTTGCAAATGCCTGCTCGCCTCTATATTAGCTCAACTAGACAACTGCTGCTGAGGATGACGTTCCTCCTACCGCCCTATTCCCAACCAGCAAGCACTGCCGTACCACCTGGGAAGTGCAATCTGGACCAACTTTCATGGGATTCTCCATCCAGGCTTACTGTCTGCCTGCCTATGGTACGCTCGGGACGTGGAGCAATGATGCCACCACAGCTCAGGCTGGAGTCACTCATGCTTAGCAAGCCAAAGGCTCAGAATATTCCAGGATTTATAGATTTTTGCAGTGAATTATGGTGCTCATTGATGAGACAGGGAAGTCACAGTAAAACCACTAACTCCACAATGAAAGGGCTTTTATACGCTCTGTTGCAGCGGTGGTTATGGCTGCCAATTTTGCACAATTCACTTTCAAGCACAAGAACAGCACAAACTGGTTTAAGACGATTTCTGAATGATGAATGCTGACTTGAAAGGTTTCCAGTACGACATAATTACTCTGCATTAATGTGCAAGACACAATGGTCTATATGTATCTCAATGGGAATCTCAGTGGGGCTTCGTGGGCTCCGTTCCAAGTAACCTCTGCTGGGAGTCACGCTTAGAGTCCTACAGGCTGACGTACAAATAGATCCCATATTCATTCCTCAATCATTTCTGTGCAGAATCAGATGCAAGAGATCCAGGGCCATATTCACTGGTGTGTGGCAGCACACAATTGTATTCAGCTGTAGTGAATACAGGCTGTTTTATTTTCTCTTCTTGGCCTGATGTGTTTTGCTTTGGCTAATGTATGCACACCTTGATCTTCAGTCGCCCAGAGACAGACAACTCTAATGAACTCCCTACAGCTTTAAACAAAGAAACGTTTTCAATAAGTGAGGTCAGGGAGGGGAGACTCAACCACTTGTCCTGAGCAAAGGCCAAGTTGAATGAAGAATTCATTTACTTATTCCAAGCACTTTGAGATTTCACCTAGCCCTCAGAATGAACTGTAATCTTCTATAATCATTGTCCTTCTGCAAAGACCGTCCCGGTACTGCTGTTGGGTGGATAATGAAATACTCAGGTTCAACATTCACATCACCCTGATCAGCTTTTGAATATGTCAACATTTGGCAGGTATTGGGGTTTTTATCACTGCTAGAGCCCCAGGTACTCTGGTGATGAGCAGAGGATAGATGCATTCAGGAAAAATGAAATCAGACCTCTTATTAATCAGTGCTTGTTCTGGACTTAAAACTTGTCTCCAAAGCTCAGAGCTATTTGAAGCAGGGATTTTCACCTGGGTTCATTTCCAACCGGCATGATAGCTGTACTGGTTTTGTAGCACTGTGCTGCTCTTAGCCTTGGGGTCATGGCAGAGCCATGGAGAATTTGCCCAGAGCCAGAGTCTCCAGACCATGGGATGAAGGGGGAATATCTTATTAACATCGACTCCTCTTCCCTCTTTGGTTTTGCACTGCCAGATGCCTGAGGTGGAAGCAAAGGCAGCTGTGAAGGGGCTGTTAAAAGGACTAGAAGGAGTAAGAGCAATGGTACAGAGAAGAGCACTGCAGATTGGTAGCTTCAAAGGCACGAAGATAACAATGTCTGGACACATCCCAAGTGGAGCTAGTTACTCTTTGCAGAAATAAACCTTGGATCAAAGGAGGCCTCAAACCTCCAAGACCCTGGAAGGCAGAACAGGTTTGGGTGTGTGGTGGTGATGGTGGTGTGTGGTAGCAAAAAGAGATGGAGAGCGAAGGAGGATTCCCTTTGACATAGTCAGGGCAGGCCATGAACAGGTGAGTTTCTTGCTTGCTGCGAGCAATTAGCTTCCTGATACACAGCAGGAGAAGGTTATGTTTGTGCAGAAGGTGTAGACTCATTTTTACCTCAGGAAACAAGGTTTATATGAGGATACCTGTTGGTTCATCTCCACCCTCATATTTTTGAACAAGCTTGCCAGTTTTAACCACATTCAAAAGAGAGGTAGATGCCTCCAAGATAATGCTCCTGCTGATTTGTTTCTCACTGAATGAAGAAATACTCATTACCTGCACAAAAAGGAGGGAAACCCAACCAAGCACCACTTGAGGTGGAATGTCTCTGTTTCCATTAGACCCTTGGCTGGCTGGAGGATTAGCCTCTCCCTTATCTCCCACCCAGCCGGGACACAAAGGGTAGAAGAATTATGATCCATGAGGTTTCTGAGTCACTTTTCATCAGTTGAAGTTCCACTAAATTCACAGCAGAGGTAATGCAAGGGGATTAGTACCCTGGGCTTATGACTAGGTGAGGAATGGTGCCTGGGAGGGGAAAGGTCCGAATTGAAATCCCAGGGCACAACACTTAGAGAGACCTCAAGGATGGTTCACTCCATAATGAGATAGCAAACCACGGGACAAAAATAAATAAAATGTAATAAGGAATAGATGAAGCTGAACAGTTTGTCTCCTGCATCAGTCCCAATACAGAAGGAACAGGAACTTAAGACCTCACCTCAGAGCAAAAGGATGTTCTAGTGATTAGGACATTCACTTGGAGTTTAAGACATCCACGAGCAGCCTCTTTGCCACAGATTTCCCAGGTGGTCTTGAGCACATTGCCTGCCTTCTGCCAGCTTCCCATCTCTTGAACCTCTCTACCTCAAAATCATCAACAAACCACTACAGCCTTTTCTGATCTGATCATTTTGAGGTATATGAATTGTTTCTGTTAAGATAACAAAAGTGGCAATGCAGGTAGTATATTGATACAATCGTACTTTTACCAATAACATGCAGCTGTAATCCTAGGACTGACTCAGACATCTCTTTGCCCAGAAGTACTAGCCTCTTCCAATCATCTTGCAGCCCACAGGACTCTCTCTCTTGGGTTTTTTTTTCAGAGCTGTGGGGCCAATGCTCTTTCATCTGCATCCCTGGCTTCCTGATGAGTCTCCATATCTGCTTTCAGGGTTTTGTTTTAATTGCTCCTTCCTTATCAACCCCATCCCCAAAGGTCATACGTAACCATGTCGTCACCAAAAATCTATTTAAACAAACAACACCTGGTGAAAGCCCTCATTACACACAGATTGCTTGTGGGGAGAGGTCAGGACCATCTCAAATACTTAGCTCCCTTGGGGTACAGTTTCCAGGCCAGTTTTATAGGAAGCAACTGATATAATTTGAAAAAGCTTGTTCTTTTAAAAGCTCACTTTTGAAAAGTTCATTTTTTTCAGGAACAATCCCTTCCTCAGGCTTGAAATATTATCGCTGCAAACCACAACAGCTGAGCACTTCTTCATTTTTACACTGACAGGATGACCGGATGGGAAGGAGAGAGCTCTTCCATGACTAAGAGCCTGTCTTCCTATCACACTTAATGTCAGAGACAAATATCTTAGGGTTCAGCCCAGTCTCTAATTCCTGGGTGTGGTGCCGAGAGCTGAAACCCCACTGGGGATTTGTAAAAGAAGCAGTCAGGGCTTGTGTAAACCCCTTTTTGCAGAGGACAGGTCTTCTTTCTAGACCCACTCACAAGCACAGAGTGACCATTGCCAAATCCCTCTTCTCCTCAGATGCCTGAAGACCCCATTAACATGATGGGGTTGTTTGCACAGAGCAGCAGGAAGTAGCCCTTGGTTGGTAAGAGGAATTATTACTGCTCCCCAGGGACCTTTGCAGTGTGTTTTCTGGCCTGTCTCGACTCTGCTTTTTTGTTTAAAGTAATCTCCATTGGCACTAGCTTTCCATCCTCTCCACTGAGCACTGCAGCCAGCACTTGCAGACATGCTAACAGCCCCACAAGCGGCTTAGCACTGGTCCCACCAGCGTCCCATCCCATTGAATTCAAAGGAAAACAGCAAGACACCATGCACACATGCTTTAAAATGAAGCAGCTCAGGATACTGCAAAACTGTTGACAGTGCCTCTTTTACCAACTCCAAGGCCAGCAAAAAAAAAAAAAAGAATGCAGCAGTTCTCTACTATCTTTGCAGAAGAACTGGTCTAAGTTTGAACCAGGTGAAGTCTGACTAAGCCTTGTAGCAACTTTCCCAAGTCCAAAGGACCATCCCCTTTGGGTCTCTAAATGTCATCCTACCTCTACTATAACCCTCACCCAGCTACCAAAATAACACCTTCCAGACTGACTCATTTTGGTATGATTATCAGATATGTCTTTCTGGATACGTGAAGATTCAGTAGTTTGCAAGTGGGCTTAACACCTTCCAGCTCCAAGTCCTAGCCCACCTGTGAACTTGCCCAGGGCAGTGTGGAGATGCAGGGCAAGGAAGCAGCGGATTTTCTAGGGAGGGCTTGCTCAGGCAGCATGTGCTCTCCCAAATACACTTCTGCTGAAGCTTTTCTCAGGAGTTAAAGGCAGCAGAATCTCCACTTGATTTTAAATTTGAGAATACACCCAAACACTGAGGTTTTGTCAGATCTCCAAAGGCTTGTCTTTGCTACTGAAAAACAGTTATATTTCTTTTTTACTAGAAGGTAACTAATGGCCAGGAGCTCTCTTGAGGTAAACAACACAGCCAAGACGAAGGACTTGAGTTTTACTGTGGGTAAACTCACCAAGGTCAATCCTGCATTCCTCCTTGAAGTTGACCTCTGCAAATTTATCTCGTGGGGTGCTTTAGTTTTACTGTCTTTTGTGTTTTTACCTCAGGATATTGGATGAGCACTGGTTCCCTTGGGGTTGAAAAAAAAATATTTAAAAAATTTAACAGTAAAGGCAAGACCAAACAAAACTCTTTGAGGGGAAAATATCTCTACAGGGTCTAAACCAGCTGTTCTTTGTATATGTTGACCGACACAGATGTATAAGCTTTTCCCCACTGGCAGAAAGCAGTGTAAACCAAAGAGACAAATCTACACCCTGTAGGAAATACTATCACCAGAAAAAAACGTATCACAAGGAAAGTGTGTTTGAATTTAAGTCTACCAGCTCTTTCACAGCAAAACTATGAAGGAGGAAATGTTTATTATGCCAGCAAATTAACAACATTTTTATAGGAGATATTCTACTCTTGGTAAAAGCCCAAATACAAAAACAAAGCTCCGGATTTGAAGCTCATAAAATGAATGTGAAATTTGAAAAAAACAAAGTGCTTGCTGTTTGCAAAATTACGTTATGATTTGTTATGAGTAATTATACAAGGAGAGTAATTTTTTTTTTTTTTTAAGAAGCCTGTCTCCAACACAAGACAGATTAAAATAATTTAAGCATTATATCTTAAAAGCTTATGCAGGGTAAAAGCTTACACAAGCCTTATGACCCTGAGGGAACTGGGGTTGTTTAGCCTGAAGAAAAGGAGGCTCAGGGGAGACCTTCTTACCTTCGACAACTCCCTGACAGGACGTTGTAGTGAGGTGGGGTTCAGTCTCTTCTCCCAGGCAACAAGTGACAGGATAAGAAGAATCATCCTCAAGTTGCACCAGGGGAGGTTTAAGTACGTATTAAGAAAATTTCTTCACTGAAAGTGTTGTCAAGGCCTGGCCCAGGCTTCCCAGGGCAGTGGTGGAGTCCCCATCCCTGGAGGGATTTAAGACATGTAGATGTGGTGCTGAGGGATGTGTTTTAGTGGTGACCTGGCAGTGCTGGTTTGACAGTTGGACTCGATGATCTTAAAGGTCTCTTCCAACCTAAACGATTCTATGATTCTATGAAAAGCCAACTAAATTGCGTTTTGCCTTCTGCCATGCACGTGTAAACACCAAATGGTACAGCTGAAGTCAAGGAGTTGTTGGTTGCTTTCCAAAGCAGTTGTGGAGACTCTGGCCCACCGATAATGTAAGACTGACCCAGTAAAGGATGTGGATGTCCAGTCTGTGCCTTAGATTTTTGAAATACAAGTGTTGATTTCTGGAATCACCACTTATGGTGATTGTGTTGTAGGGATTTTCTCTACCACCTACACCTCTCCTTCCAACAAAAGAAACAAAAGGTTGAAATAGTGTATTTAATCTATTGGCTCTTGAATTTTCATCAACAGATTTCTGATTTTAAATAATGTATTAGTTTGACCTGAGCGAAAGAAGTAAGAGTTAAGGAGAGTACAGAACTCTGGCAAAATTTTCCCTTTCCTTGCCCTTTCATGTGTAGTAAAACTACCCTTTTTCACAGAGAGTTTCAGACAATGGAGTATTACAAACACAACATGAATCTCTAGTATAGGTGGGGCAGAAAGTTATATTATCTTCAGTAAATATAAATAAGCATAAAAAAGCCATGAATCTTTACAGTAAGATTTACATAGCTGCCTCTCTACCCTCTGACCATCTGTGCCCTCCTCTCTTTCTGGAAAATACCCCTGGGCTCAGAATGTACATTGTCAAGAAACAAAAAAGGCACAAGCACATTATTTTAGCTTGCATGTCATTTATGGAATGAAGATACTTTCTTTAATAGGGTGTTTGCTGGATGTTTAGTGAAGAAATTGTCTCTTGCTGGAGGTCATTTTCAACAGCACTGTGAGATCTGCTTTAAAGCGATTACTTAGTGCAACCAGAGCAATGTCAGGAAGGTCTGAAGAAATAGATTTTCCAAAGGTTTGTGTTTTTTTTGCAGAGGAAGTTTCTTTAACCTAGAGATCTATTCAGAAAATATATTTTCTGTTCCTAGGTTGTTTGACTTCAGGAGAACAATAAATTCCGAAGAGTT
Organism: Baryphthengus martii; assembly: GCA_013396935.1. Lineage (NCBI taxonomy): Eukaryota > Metazoa > Chordata > Aves > Coraciiformes > Momotidae > Baryphthengus > Baryphthengus martii. Next base: position 483,145 of record VWZK01002042.1, read on the forward strand.
CTTACGAAGATCAGTCATGCCTCTTTGTTTTAATGGCGTATTTTGAAGTTTTGCCCCCAGAATATTGATAAGAATCAAAGTAACTTTTTGATATATGACGTTAGATATGCTTCAGGAATAAGATCCCTCTCAAGTTAGACTGTCTGCAGACAACTCAGACCACCCACTTGCAGCTTAAACACAGCCTGTTCAAAGTCTGCAGCGATTCAGATCAGAGCAGTAGCCGTCTGCTTAAATTGTGAGATCTTGGCATTCATCAGACATGTCCAGCACACATCTGATAACGCAGCTTAAACTGCCCAGGGCCATTGGAAGGCAGGTGAGGGAGAGCTAGGAAATATCAAAGTTGGAAACAGCCTAATCTTCAACTCAGCACACTACACATTTTGAATTTCACACGCATTCCACAAAATTCCCCAAGTCCCCAAAGCTTTAATCCAGTCACTTTGCAACATATGTGTGTTTTATTTAAAAATAAATTATTCAGTATTACTTTTCCTTTCTTGCGTTCAGCTGGCAGCATTTTCGGTTAGTTCTACAGGAGCCAACATAACCTCCCATTAGTTACAGTGTTGTCCATTTGTCTATGTCTTCAACTCATTTTCTGCAGAGACTTTGGACAATGCACACAATTGACTTTTCAGGCAGTTAACCCAGTGCTCTAGGGACTTTGAATTGGCACTCCTGAGACTTTGGCCATACATCTCCTAGACTCTTTGCTAATGATGCTTGGAGATGGGCACATCATCTAAACTGATCGGTTGCCTACTCCAGCGCAATGCTATGTCTCAACTGTTAATTTTAGGGAACCGACTGTGGAGGAAAGCTCTGCTGCAAAGATAAAGCATTAAACTAACATTCAAGAGACATCACAAGGAGAAACAGGCATCTACAACAGACAGTGTGATGGAAACGTCAGTACTGAGGTTGGTAGATATCAGAAAACCCCTGACAAGGAGAGCCAATAGATGTTTGATCAGAAAGAAGCCAGAAATCCTCACTAAACAGCTACATAAGACTATGACAGGCTCCACCTTGAATATTGTATTTATTTGCCTTTCACCATCTCAGCAAGGTGACCAGATATGTCAGAAAGGAGGGTGACCAACAAGTTTGAGGGTAAAGAAGCTGCTGAGTACCAGGAGACAAGAGGCGTGGTCCTGTTAAACCCCAGAAATGGAAAAAAAAAAAGGGAGAAACCAAAGTTCGTGAATGACCCAACAGAGGTGAATGAGTTTTACTCACTACCCTACATATTGCAAAAGTTGAGGATCAGCCCATGAAATTATCAGCAGCAGATAAAAACTGCAGCAACAAATAGCCACCAAAAAAAAGGGTTGCTTCATCACGCATTATGGATTTAACCCCAGGGCACAGCGATGGCTGAAAGTTTCCTTTGCTTAAGCGACGTTTGAGCCATATTTGTAGCAGAAAAGCCCCTCGAGGTCTGTTAAAGACAAAGATAGCAGCTTTGACCCATGAACTCTGTGCATTGCAGAGCAGTGGAAGGGTGAATCAGAGAGTTATCGCTATATGCAAGTTTTGTCCTGCTAATTTCCCCCAGGCATCTGCTGCTTGCTATGGTTGGAGGTCAACCAAGGTATCCTTTTTTACAGCTCTGCATGCTTTTCACCCAGCTCAATACAGCTGCTGCACCTGCCAGCATCTGAGGTCTGTACCTCCCCAGATAGCTTCTGCACCCACTGCACTCAATAGCTTTTATGTCTTCAGCTGATGGAGAAGCTTTTCCTGTCCCGCAGACGGTCACCAATGAGCTGGAAAGAGCTTTACTGCATAGATTTGCCTTCTTACCTGGGCAGGGATTTTCTGCAGGGAAGCAGCACGGGAAGCTGGAGGTGGTTTTACCGCTTACACATTTGTCATGTTTGAGAAAGACAGAAAGAGATCTCAGAGGATTTAGGTATGACTGACAGGACGTGAGTGTTTGAATTGATGCAGACACGTGCAGACAAAGCTGATAGCGTGTCACTGGGAGGAGAGGGACTCCTAGGGCATGCTGGGGGACTGAACAGAGACAATGATCTGCATGACAGAGCACAGCAGCAGAGACAGGCGATGGGCTTTGTATTGCCATTTCAGAAGATGCCAAAAATACTTATGAAGTTGTGAGCAGGTATGTGTGGCCTTGGGTAGGAGAGTTCCTCCTCTGAGGAAAGGACATCGATGTGCCCCCAGATCTGGACCTTGTGTCCTGAACCTTACAGGGCCAGAAAGGCCCATCTACCCACTTTGTATTCCAGCCTCTGCCCATCCTTCAAGAGTTTAGGATATTTTCTGGGGAAGAGTGGAGGCAAATGGCTATTTCCCAGTTCCTTATTCATGTCCTGCCTCATGGCCATCTGCAGTTTTCTAGGCAATGACTCTCCAGCTCTGTTTGCCCCCTCCAGATTGCTCTTGCTCTGTAAGATCAATAACCACCACAGGCCATTCTCCTGGGATGGACACAAGACAAGATTATTTTGCGCTATTCAGCAGAAGACATCCTTTTTCTGGGAAAAGCGGCGCCTTCCCACAGCCAGAAGCGTGATCCATCATAATGCTTGCCTTGCAACGCTTAAAATGGTCGAGTGCAGTCTGGCCAGCAGCCTGGTGCCTGTTCAGCGTCTGCCCCCTTCAAAGCCTCCCAAGCAGGGAGGACACAGGCTGGAGGATTCATCACATCTTTCTTTGGAGGTCACGATTTGTATCTGCGGCTCACATGATGCGAAGCTCTTGTGCTTATGGGCCAAGCTGAGCTGAGACCCTGGAGATGAACATATGGAAACCTTGCAGAGTGCAGAAGGGAGATGAGGAGGGAAGCAGGCAGGAAAAGCATGAATTTCCTAATTCCTAATGGGGAAAGCAAGACACCTGAGGTGCTGTTGTGGGGCCAAGTAGACAAAAGGTGCCAGAGCTGGAAAGAGAGAAAACACCACCTTCTAAAGTCGGTGCAGAGCGAAGGGGACAAGAGGACAGATCAGACATAAGGAAAAGCTTCTTCACCACTGGAACAGGGTTCCCAGGGAAGATGTGGCACCAAGCCTGTCAGAGTCAAGAAGTGTCTGGATGATGTTCTTAGTCAGATGGTTTAGTTTTAGGTAGTCCTGAGAGGAGCAAGGAGTTGGATTTGGTGATCCTTAGGGGTTCCTTCCATCTCGAGATATTCTGTGATTCTATGAAGTGAGATACCAGTAAGAGGAGAGAAAAAACCACCACACAGTAGGAAAAGCCTGGAAAAGAGTAAGCAGAAGTGTATTAAGTAAAGATATTTTCCTTTTCTTGAAGACTCCTTCTTTATAGCTGTCTCATGAAGAGGCGGCTGTGAGCTCCTGGGCACACACAAAGACTTCTCAGCCTTAACGCTGCTCTCCTGGAGCAGCAGACAGCACCAGGGCCACAGTGCTGGGAGGGGCTTGTTCCAGCCAGTTAGGGCAGGACTGCAGAGACACGGTGCAGGGCTGTGCACAGGCGCTTGTCCAAGTGTGGTGGAGATGCGTTTTTCCCCTTTCCTTCCTGTTGTCCAGTTCTTTCTCCATTTGGCTGGCAAGCTGAGCGAGCACAAACTCATCAAATTACAGGAATGCATTTGTGCATCACACGAGTATTGGGGTGCAGTACACATCACACGCAGCCGTGTGCAGGAGGATGTCACAGGGCCCCACGTGAGAGGTGATAGGGCCATGGTGGGTGCAGGACTAGCTCTCCCTGCTGCTATAAACCTGCTGAAATGCTCTGCCCACGTTTGCAAGGCGAGGTTTGTTTGAGAAACTATTTTTCCCTGCCTTTCACGTTACCTCACCTTCGCTGCGAGCCGCCTGCATTTCACATCCTATCTGCCCAGGGCTTCTTTTCCACCCCAGCCACTCCCTCCATGCCATGAAAAGCTGTTTACTCCATATATAAATGTAAGGAGACGCGGGGTGGTGTTGGGTGGTGAAATGACTGTTTCAAGAGGCCAGCAGCAGCACTGAGAGTTATTGCAGATCTAGCCCATTTATTTTCTACAGCTTTACATATTTTCAATAACTGCTCAGCCACATCCTTACCTACAACACAGGGCTGCTTTGAGCAGTGCTCAGGGGAGGGAGGGGTTGCAACTCAAATGTTGTTTCTGAGGGAGCTCTCTTTGCTCTGGGGTAGCTTGGCTTTCACTTACTTTTAACAAGTTTTCTAAGAGGGCTTCCAGCTGTGCGTGGAGGGAGCTGCAGAGCATGGCTGTGAGGCTCACCACCAGCACTTAAGACATCCATCCATCCATCCATCCATCCATCCATCCATCCATCCATCCATCCATCCATCCATCCCATATCAAGGTCAGTAATGCATGACAAACCCCAGCCACAAGACACTGGGGACTGACTGGGGCTGGAGGGCTCCAGGCTGCCACAAGAAGCTAAGGACATCACTCAGCAAAGCACAGGCTGTGGAACCATAAAAGCACCTGGAGACCTGAAGGGGAGATGCCTCCATAGGGCCCTGTCCCTGACCATTCAAGAGGCTCTCTACCTGGTTTATCTCAGGAGTTACAGATGTTTATGGGCATGAGCAGGGGTCTCAGCCACTGGAGCACAGTGACTGTTGCTTTTTCCCAGGCGAGAAATGTTTCTGACCCTCTGCATTCTGGAGAAAAAAGCCATGAAACCACTAAAAACTAAGCCTGTAGAAACAGGGTCTAGCTGCATTTAAGAGTGTAGAGAATGTAACAAGGAATAAAAAAAACAAAACACCTTCTTTAATAGACTACACTAAGCTTTTGACCATTTGCCCCCAGAAAAACAAGTTTTGGAAGCTATTTTCTTATGCAGCAAGACTGCCAGCTGAATATTGGCTTGAATTAAAAAGTGACCAGCAACAAAGTAGAGGGACCTCAGCGTAGAAGCAAGAGTCCCTCGAGCTGTGCCAGCTCCAGCTGTGGACGTTGCACAGAGAGGTTTTCTGATGGCAGATGGAGAGAAATCCCCTCCCTGGCCCAGAGATGCCTGTCATTTTGCAGATGCTTCAAGTCCACATATGACTCAGACCCCATTGCATATCCCACCCTCCATCATGCCAGTGTCTCCTCTGCTCTTCATCTTTTTCTTCTCCCCAGTACAGAGCAACAGTGATCACTGCTGGAAGATGTAATTTCTGTTTTTCCATAGGAGACCACTGCAGAAAATATCCCTGCATTGGATTCTGGGGTGATGCTGGAATTGCAGAAAGATATTGCACCAATATTAAGCAAATGATAAAATATGAAAATAACATTTTTAAAATGCTATTATTGATTTTACATAATGGAAAGCAGTTTCTGTGTTCTAGTTAAAGAAATCCAAATTAGACAGCCCCTTATTAAAAACCCTCCACTCTATTTCTTGGTCTAGTGAAATTCCCAAGTGTCATTTTTATTCTGCTGTCTTAAATGATTGTCTCCTTTTAATCACCAGCGAGAAAATGAACCTGCTGAACAAAGACACTTTCAGCATTTTCATATTCAGTTGCATAATAAAAGACAAACTTATTCTAAAACATCAAAATTGCTGCAAAACCAAAGGAGAGGCAAAGACATTCCAGGGGGGAAAAAACCCCCACATTTCTCTGAAGTGCAGCAATGCACTGAACTTCTCTCAATCTCCACCTGCATTTGTCGTGTCCCATCCCCACCTTAAACAGAAGAGTAATTTATCGCCGCATCACTTCATTACTTCAGTAGCTGTAAACACAGCAAAGGCCCACGCCTATAAAAAGCCTGTTTAAGGGAGTAATTAAAGCAGAATAATTGACCATCTTGAGCCTGCAGGACGGAGCAGAGTGCCAATCTGATATTTTTATTAATACAAGAGCTCACCCAGCGTACTGTGACAATGAAGGCAACAGCAGGGCTTGAAGGGGGTTTTGTGGAAAGGGAGGGCTTGGTCCAAAATTGCTGCAGAGCACGAGCTGAATTCAGATGCTTGATGGAAGCACAAACTCTTTAATCTCACTGTGCTCGGCTGTGAAGGTCCCTGGAGAGGGGAGGTGGCTGTAGTTTAATCAGAGTCATCTGTTTGTTCTCAAGTGCAAGGACTCCTTTCTCTCGCACGTTTGAGCAAGGTCATTGTTCGATGCCGGTAACGCGTGAACGCGCCGCGGCTCCTTTAGATTGCTCATTAGTATTCTGTACCTTACATGGGCTAAATTTGCCATTTCATTTACAAGGCTCCTGTTTGCAATTTTCTTCCATATCATATAGGCCTCATCAGAAGAAACAGGTGCTACTGGGAAAGATCCAATAAGCATTTATACATATTTACAGCAAATACCGGACACAGCTCTTTGTTTAAAATTCTGAATATTCGATGAGCAGCTCGTTCTGTGCATTACAAAAGACAGAAAGGCTAATTTGGAATTAACACCGTAAATATTTGCAGAAAATGAGGGGTAAAAATCACAGCAGCAAGAAATCCTGATGTATGCCAGAGTTGGAGAGAATGGTTCAGACATGTATTGGGCCAGAGCCAGCCAGGGCCTGGTGCAGCGTCTGGCTCAGCAGGATGCTGGGCTGCACCTTGAGATGCAAATCACCACTATCCTGTGGTGTCAGGGCTGCATTAGTCCCGTGGTAAATCTAGTGCCCAGTTCTTGCCACTATTTATTACAAATGCCTGATGAATCAAGGCATGAGTTAGTGTGCTTATGCAGTAAGCCCAGTGCTGTCCAGAGCAGACCATAAGCAGGTACATTCTTTCCATCATGGCTTCTGTGGCAGCACCCATGGTTCCTCGAGGCCCCACTTCCATAAAACATTGTTTGCCAGTAATTCAGTATTAGCGAAAAAAAAACCTTTACGAGGTTGCTGAGTTGGAGCAGATCAGCCCTGGACCTGCTCTGGATTAACCCAAAACTGGCAGGTTGGCCCATTCTCCATCTTTTGTCTGCAACAACTTGCTGCCAGGACAATAAGCCCAGCTTGGCACAAGCAAGGGAAACTTGCTGAAATCTTTCCCCTCCACAAACCCAGGCACAGCTACCATAGTGGCTGAGAAAACCCACACTGATTTCTGCAATGCATGATCTAGCCATAAGCTCTTCCTCTTATATTTTTTTTGTTTGTTTGTTTAAGTAGTTACAGAGGTCCTTTTTGCTTATATCTGTTTCTAGGTCTAATTCATTACAAACCCTGTCCTGTGCCATCAAGGGTGTCAGCCCTTTTTGCTTTTAATTGCCTATTTTGAGCATTAATGTGTGCCCATGTTCTTATGGAGGCTGTTAAAAGGTAAACTCTTAAAGTTCCCAGGCTCTCATAACAACACAGAAAACACCGTTCTTCAGACTGGCTAGACTGGTGCCACAATTACGCATTGACTTGACTTGGCTTTAACATTATATCGCTTCCTGGTATTTGAAATATTCAGTAAAAAAAAAAAAAAAGTAAATAAATAAAAAATCTGATCCCACCAGGAAACAGAGAGAGAAAGTCTCAGAGCCTCTGAGCGTTCCTTACAAAGAACTCCCTTAAAACCCTTCCATGAAAAAAAAAAAAAGAAAATAAAGGAAACTCGGCTAATAACACTTTTCCACATAAATAATGTAGATTGTAACTGGCCTTTGGAGAAGCCTGAGCATGACAGAGGTCTCTTTGTAAGGCCGAGCACTGATTACATGCTGCTGAGCGCTTTCATGATGATAGCTTTTCGTACTACAGCATCTCAAGCACTCTTAAAATTAATAAGCCAGACTGCCTCCTCGCGGGCTGCACCATCCCTGAGATGGATGTAACCCTGGCAGATGTCGCGTAAAAGCGCCATGGGCCTTTCCCAGTGACATTTCCAGGGCGAACGGGCTGCACGAGCTCAGGTCCCCGCTGATGTTCACCTCTGCCCTGATACAATAATAAAGGGATTAGACGGCACATCTACCTGCAATGGCTGGAGATGGGATTTGGTGACCCTTGAGGTTACCCCTGGTCCTATTCCTTAATGAAGCAGTGAGATAAGCCCTAATGCACGCATATCTTTGGGAGAGGAGATTGCTATTAAAGCCTCTTGCGAGGGCTTTAATCCCAGAGGTGGCTCTGCCGGGGCCGTGAGCAGCCCCGCTGTGCAGAGCTGCTGCCAAGACAGCTCAAGCAGGCTGCTTTGCCAGGCAGCAGAGATCCTTTGACAAGATTCCTCTTCCGAAAAAAAAGTCAGTATCCCCCTGTTCTCCCTCCCCTCCATATTACATATACAAAAATAACCATTTTTTTCCAGTTCCCAATGGCAAGGTATGGATGTAAAGTGACAACTCCAGTGGAGTAGGGAGCAAAGATGACCTCTGCAAACCTCTTGTGCTGCACCAGCCAGTTTCATCACCCATTTTTTGGGATGCTGGAGACTCCCTATGCTCTTGTGTGAGTTAAACACAGCCAGTTTAACTGTACAAGAAGGTCTGCACCTGCCTTCCCTCCTAACAGGACTTTTATTCCTGGTCTTTAAACCTGTGATGCTCAGCTTCAGGTATCACCCTCTCTGAGGGATCTTGGTTCTCTTAGCTGACTGCACAACAAGGTGGCAAAGAGCATGCTTCCTTTTAAGCACTTAAATGCCAAGAAGACTAAGTTTCATATCCTAAATGGAAAGCAGAATGCCTAAATTGGAAGGTGGCGGCTGAAGGCACCCAAGGGTCCAGGCTCAAGTGCTTGGCTTACAGCTGCATTCGGAAGGGAAAAAAATTAAAATGTTCATGTTCTTTTTTAGCGAGAAATCCTTGGCAGAAGTCATCATAGTTTGCAAGCAGAGACAGATCAGACCCTTAGATGCGTGTTGAATGGATAGGTTATTGCTATGAAGAAACTCCAAACCTAAAAGCTGAAAATAGCTCACTTAAAATGCAAGCACGACCCTTGAAATTAAGCACAATATTGCTTTGCTGAGAAAACCGCCACAAAAGAGCTCTATTTTCTGACAGCCAACATCCCGAATTAAACAGCTTCCACATGTGTCAATAAAAGGCATTGGCTTCATTATTTGCAGTCCCCTAATGACAATTTCTAGTCCCCTTTGGTAAATGTCATTACGGTTCCAGACAGACAGCTGCACCATGGGCAAATTGACTGATAAATGCTCCTTGCCGGGAAAGAAAATTGGGAGGGACAGGAGATTCCTGATGCTACAGGCAGCTTTGTGAGGACAGGAGATCTGGGCAGCCTCTGCCAAAGCCACACCATCTGTGCAGGTGGAGAGAGACCATTGGATCCGCACAGGGTGCTGGGTGAAACCGAATTCTGTCTGATACATACACACAACCTGGTCCAAAATCCACCAGACCAGTAAGGAGAGGCTCTGGGTTTCCCAGTTCCATTTCTTCCTCCTGTTCACTCCAGGTTTTCTACCGCTCTTTCCCAGGCTGTTTTCAGGTCCTTTCCTCACTCTGTCCACATCCTGATTAGCTCCAGACATAACTCTTCCTTCTTTTTGTTCTCCATCAAAGTGAAGGTTATCAATGAATAACTGTGGAAACTGTGGATGAGTTGTTCCCAGCATGGTGCAGCTGTGAGCACACATGGGGCACTCTATGTGGATATCAAATAGATCCTTTTGAGGAAATCAAACCTACAGTTTGTGGCTCTTCTGGTGGGGCCCAGAACTGGACCTGCAGTTCTAGTGAACACCAGCAACAAGATCCAGAACGTGTAAAGAGGGACGTGCTGGATTCCTCTGTCTCAGAAATGACATGTCCCTTTTTCCTGCCCGTTCACTGACACACGACCTCGTTCTTGCACAGCATTGTGCAGTATCTCCCAAATAAAAGGGGTTGGACAGGAGAGAAGGAGCATATAATTTTGGTCTGGGACAGCTGGCAAACCTTTTGCCTTATATTACGAACTCGTACTGTGTTAAATAAACCCTTGCTTGAGACTCCCTCCCCTTCAGACTATTCCACACCCAGTAAATCTACTTGAACAGTGAGCAAGCAAGATAATTTAGTTCATTCCTCAAAAGAAAAAATCTTGATTTAAAAAACTCTAATTGCTAAGGAGCTGATTGGGGTTGCTAATTGATCTGCAGAGCCATTGTTAACCCTGGTATTTGGCAGTGACAACAGACCGACCATTCCTGCCTAACGTCCCCTGTCACTGTGGCATGAGAAAATGCACAAGAAAAGCAATAGGGCTGACTCTGACCCCACTTTCTCCACTGGCCCAGGACTGCTTCCAAATTCCGCTTGCATAACTAACAGCAAAAGCAGGCCCGACATTTTTCTGTAGCAAAACTGTCTTTACATTGAAAAATTACCCGCTAAACTCTGCTTTCCAGTAAATGCCAGACTGCTGCTCATTCATTCCACCACTATGGCTTTTCCTAGTTTATTATTTATGACTCCTTTCAAAGTTTCCCACCTGCACCATCTCTATCAATGGGCATGAAATAAAAATCAATAGCAACTGTCCTGCTGGTCGAACGTCATAGCGGCAGCAGCTCTGGTGTTAGATACCAGCTAGGAACAAGTAGATGATCCTGCTGAGAAAACAGGACCATTTTGTCTGTGCTTGGTGGTTGGACCTGGAGGTTTTGGGAATGGATGTGTAAGGGGTGGGGAGCAACTGAGGTCTAGGGAAATGGGGAGCTGCTCACACACCTGGGGAGGCTGCAAGAAGTGCCACAGCCAGCTGGTCCTGATTATCCCTTCGCCCGGATGCACCTCTGGTTCATCCCTTCACAGCAGAGATCTGTTCTTCCAAATTGCCAGCAACAGGAATTTTTACAAGCAAAACAGTGCCACTGGGAACCCCCTGGGACCACGCACAGGCTCTGCCCCAAGCCCAGCATGGAGAAAGGCAGAGGAAAATGGAGAATAGAAAGCACAGAAGACCTGAGATTGCATTAAATTGCAGCTGAATCCAAGTAACTCCTCTGTAACAGAGAGGATTATTGATAGCCAAGGTAACCTATGGCTCCTAAACTGCATCCTCTGAAGGAGGCTGCACATGTGCCCTGTCTCCTGCATATGGAAATCTTTGTGTGTCCCACTCTGAGTTATAGGGCTGAAAGGAAATGGGGCAGTTCCAGGACTCTCTGCCAGGTCCTACCCTCAGGGCAGGAACCAAAGCTGCAAGTGTTGAGCCCAGGAGGGCCCATATGTGTAAATTCAAGAGCTCTGCAAACAGCCAAAGGGATAAACTTCCCGATTACCAAAGGAAGTGCTGGCGTACAGCTGGGCTCAGCCAGGAGAGACGGAGCCCACAGACACTTGATGCTGAAGGCACATCCTTCCCCTAGCAGTTATTTATAGCATGAGTAATTGGTATACCAGACGTTATCCTTCTCCTCCTCACACTTACTAGCAGTGAAACACAGGAGAATCTGTGCAAAACCTCAAATTCAAGCAGGATATATTTGCCTGGAAACCACCCACCAGGATTTAAAGGCGACGACCTGACAGGCGATGGCTGGGGCTGAAAATTTCTGCATGGGAGGAAATCAAACCGACGCCTCTGAAAAGGGCGAGAAAAGTACTCAAAAAGAGTCGTGCATGAAACATAAGACAGCAGCAGAGGTTTTCAGTAGACACATCCATCTGTGGGAGATTTCACCCCCACGTGCTCCTGGTGCTGAAGATGGGTGTATAAGACTCCTGGGATGCCTGCGAAAGCAGCATCCCCTCCCTGTCTCGTAACTCAAAGAGCTAATCTAGCAATGGCAGGCTTAGGATTTTATAACTTGCAAGTCATAAGCATCCCCCTAAGAATTTTGTAAAATAATATCAAAAGCCTCAAGTCTTATAAGGCAAATGAATAGTACAGCTGGGATCTGTTTCTCATTCTTTGTACAACATACTCCTGCACTTTGTTCCCACCTTTAAAATAGACATGTGCTATATTTGCTAGAATCCCTCTGCCATCACTAGGGAGAGAGAGAGGGAAGGCTTACAACAAAAACTCACAACTTCCACAGAAATCACACCTTCATAAGCGCTAGAGCTCGGTGTGAGAGGCGGCAGCTCCGCAGTTTGCAGGAGCAAAGACAAGCAGAAAACACTGCAGACACACTGTGCCTTCTGCTCTGAAGGTCTCCAGCAAAGCACAGCCCAAGTCCAGCTCTGACTGTGGCCATAGCTGTCAGGTCAGCAGCAACCGCTTCTCTGAGTGTACAGCTCATGAATTACTCCAGGGCTCTCAGTTATATCCAGGGAAGCCCTTCAGGTCCCTGTTGAGGTCCTACCTTTAAGGGAAAAGCCACATTTCAGCAGCAGTCCCTGACTGGGACAAGCTCCCCAAACCACACATCTGAAGTGGAGATCCCACCTTCTCAGCAATTCGAAGCAAAGAGATGGCACCAGACTAGCTGTGGGTACCAGCTGTTGTCCCCATGTCCAGGAGGATGGGGCAGAGCCTGGCCACGAGTGGGAGGGATGCTGCTAAATGCTGTAGTAAATGTGCAGAGCTCCTGCAGAGGCTCGCTGGTAATAGTAAACGGAGCTTTGGCTTTAGGATGAGCAGGACAGGATTTCAACCCCCTGAGGAAATTATTCTGTTTAACTTCTGAACTACGAGCTAAAGCAGACCAGGCAGAGATTTGTGGCCTGTGCCGGGATGGGGAGGAGGTTTGTGTGCAGACTCCAGCCAGTGTGCAGAGCAGCTTTCTGGGAAAAACAGTTCACTACAAGAAGGCACTTTGTCTCAAACTTCCACTTTGTTGCAATCCATTGGCCTCCTCACTGTTGTAAGGCCAGGAGTTTTGATGTCTCCTTTGCCCAGCAGGAACCCTATCATTTAACAAGCCATAGAAGAAATCCCACTTTCCCCTTTTTATCCTAAAAAAATGAGACTCTACAAGCCAACAGCAGCAGCTACCAGCACTGCTGGGACTCTGATCTGACCCTGTCTTGTGCTGTTATTTGTTACCAGTGTACCCACTGGAGACCCAAAATCTGGAGTGAAGTGTGACCAGTCTGGCCTGCCAGGGTCTGAACATTAGCTCAGTCATTGAAGTTGCTTATACAAATACAGGAAAAACCCACTTGAAGACTAGGAAGCAGCAAAGATCTGCTTCTTCAGCTCTCTTTGCTCCTGGAGTAATGTCAAGCTATCCACAGCAAGTGGAGAGCAGATTGCAGCACTGCTCCATCTGGGGACATATTCATGTGAGTGTTTCCTTGTCCCTGTGCTGGCCAGTCAGCTCTTGTGGTTTCTATAAAGATGACTTGAGCTGCAAAAAAGTGGCTGTGTCCTCAGCAGCTTTGACCACTTGCACGCCAGCTGCCCTGAGCACGAATGGAACTGCCTGTCTTTCCCCGACACGAGCAGGGCACAGCAAGCAGCTAAAACCCAAGCCCTGCGCCCCACATCCAGCCCTTCTCAGGCAGGAGAGGGTGAAAGAGGTAATAAATCAGCACATGATGGACATTAGCTCTGTCAGTAAGCTCTCAGCTCCCCCGATGATGAATAGAGGAGAGAAAATGTAGACTGAGAACATCTATCTTGTCAGGACAATTTAGTCAAGCCTTGAGGTGGGGATTCACTGGCTGAATTCTACAAGTTGGACTGCCGCTTGAAACAGCTTTCCCTTGATGGCTTTAGTTTTCTGGCTTCAGCCACTGTTCCTGAGCTTCCTGTCTGTTTCCAGCCTCCCCAGATTTAGGGTAAGGTATACAGGGGACGTTCTTACTCCACTACATCACCCCAAATGTTTATATCTGGAATATACTCAAGAGCAACTCCCTGACTCTTGGGCAGTGAAGGCCAATGTCAAAGGCAGGTCATCAGCCGTGGTGTCAGGAGAGCCCTGGGAAGGCAGCAGGGTGGACAACAGTTAGGTGGGAACATAGCAGTGACATAGAAAGCTACACTGCGCAGCTGGTAAAGAAATTATAAATAGGAATAAAATATGAAGCACACATGAATGCAAGCCCTGCTGCCAATAATTTCCACTCTTGGCTCAATTACCATTCCTCTTTCTGCAGCTGCACACATGCAGTCATTACAGAGCAGTTCAGCTAAGCACATTTTGTCTTCTTTTTATGTCTGCCAGCTGAATCAAAGTTCTCCGTGCAAGTAGTGTGCACCATGACACAATGCACAACACTTTCCTGGGGAGCTCTGAATCCCATAAAGCAATATATTGATTACAGCATGGGAAGACATGCAAGATCCTCATCTTTCTTCGATAGAACTGAGACAAAAGTGTTGTCTTCATGAAAGGCTACACCTCTGTCTTTCAAAGGAAAAGCAGAGTCTGAGCAAGAATAAACTGAGTTATGGCTAACATGATGAACTGAGTTCATCTATAAAATGTACCTTCCTTCTAGGATAATTTTCTGGCAGTGTTATCTGAGCACACACCTTGCACCTTCTTTCCTGATGAGAGATGTGCCATGCACAAGGTCATACAGGAGGGTGGCATACTTCTGATCCCACACATCAGATGCAGGATGTCAGGGCAAGGGAGGAAGGGAGGGCACAACAAGGGGCTGTTTTCTGCACCTAAAGGCCAAATGTGAGAGGGAGATTGTAGCACAGCAAGCCATCAAAGTGGCCATAGACATCAGAGCACAGATCAGCCTAAACCAAGAGGGAATGTCTAGGAAAGAGTCTAAGCTCAAAGAGCAGTTATTGATATTTCTCCAGCCTCCAGCCATTTCCAGCACAAGGATTTCCCAAGACAGATGTGGTTCCTCTGCAATTAGCAACCCTGGATGGTTGTCTCTTGCATGAACTTGTTTGGTGTTCCCTGAAGCCCTCATCAATTGTTTTAACATCTGCATCCACACTTGGTCAAGCGGCTGTGATTGTTCCACAGACAACAGTTTGTCATGGGAAGGTGCACCTCCTTTTTTTTGGCTCTGAGTTTCTGCTAGCTTCCTCAGATGCCTCCTAGTCTTTGTAGCAGGAGAGTGAAAAGCCAGTTCCAGTCCATTCTGGCACTGCCAATAAGTTATCAACACCTAACGAGCAGCCTGCATGGCACACACAGCACTTACGAGGTTTAGGGTTCAAAGTCTTCCTTCTCCCAGTTAAGTCTTCCAAAGTAGATGTCTTAAGATGCCCATCTAACAGAGCTAGAAGACATAATTGTGCTGACATTGATAAACACATTTGCAACCCTAATCCTAATTGCTTCATGAACTCTGTGATATTTTGGCGTGGGAAGCCTTGCCGGTTTAGAGTTCCCTCAGGTAAAACCATGCCAAACTTCTGGTGACTTACTGTCAGTTCACGTTAAGGCCTTCCCAAAGGAACTTGTCCATTGTCAGCAATAAATCTCAAATAATGGAAGAATTTGGTCAAAGTCTTGGTGAATTTACCTCTGAGAAACCAGGCTGTTTGCAACCATTTCAAGCAGAACCCTCTAGAATTGCCCAGGCGGTTTTGAAGCAAACGCTGACATTGACACTCAAGTATCAGGAATATCTGGCTAGAGGACTTGTGGATCCCCATAAAACCCCTTCAGGTTGCAAACCATTAAATGTAGAGTGAAATGAGTCCCCGGAGAGATTTGCAGCAGCCAGTGCGTGTTGACTGACCCTCCATCACTTTTTCCATACAAGCTGGCGTGAGCTACAGGACACTCCACAAGCAAGACTCTGACCTCACGTGTGCTTGGCTCTGTAACGCTGTATCTGCAGGTGTAGAAAAAAAAAAAAAAGATGCAGGAAAAAGTCAGTTCAGGAATCTTTCTATACACATCAGAATTCATACATAAACATAGAGATTTTTTTTTTCCAAGCAAGACAAGGCATCTTCCAAGAGTCAGCTGCTGGAAACTGCAAGAGCACACCAGAGAAAGGCTCTCTTTGTAATTCAGATCAGGTCTTAAGTAAAAGTTTTGGGCTCTCTGAGTGGCCACAGGGCCCACTGTTCTCGTGCTGCTGTCACAAGTCTTGCTTAGCAGAATTATCTTGATTCCCCGAGATGAATGCCTGCTTGGCCTGTTCTTTTTCTGACAAAATTCAGCTATAAGAGCAAGGTGTCCGGATGCAGATTTGGTGATGATCTTGAAACGCTGGCTATAAAAGTGTTCTGGAAAATTACTTACTAAGGGAAAAAAGGATGACCCTACAAAACCACTGAGATTTAAATATTAGAGGATCATTACACAATGCTATAAGCTCCCAGTGAATTAAGAGATGTTACCTCTTAGGACTGATCTGAGCCCACAGTTTTACGCTGCTTATTCGCAGCCACGGGAATTTTCCCAGCCACAATGGCAAAGATTTAAAATGTAAATTAATGTGTCTATCAAGCTTATCCGGCATTGTCCTGATTAGTGATAAGCATTTGCAAGGAGACTTTTCCACTTGGAAGTTTCACCTGACCCCTGTTAGAGAGTAGGAGGGAATGAAACACCAGGAGAGCACATCTGTAGATGGATGCTGTGATAGTCCTGCTAGGATGCCCATGCTAAGGGCTTACAGGCATGCATGCAAATCAGGCTGCACCAGCAACAACAGTTCTTTCGTGTCTCTGCTGCATTCATTTTGTCTTGCATTGGTTTCTTGGAAGGGAATTTGTTTCTTCTTAGCTTTCTGCTTCCTTCTAAAACAGGATATTTCATCTCCGGGTCTCCTTCTTAGGAAATAGAGTGCAGCTCCCAAGGACTCTCACGGGCCAATATCCAAGGTACCTGTTGTTCTCCCTTTGTTCCCTGCCTTCTCATCCATTTTTTCAAGACCACAGACAGCCTGTTGCAA
The DNA here is from genome assembly GCA_013396935.1 of Baryphthengus martii. Classification (NCBI taxonomy): domain Eukaryota; kingdom Metazoa; phylum Chordata; class Aves; order Coraciiformes; family Momotidae; genus Baryphthengus; species Baryphthengus martii. Next base: position 499,774 of record VWZK01002042.1, read on the forward strand.
GGAAATCCTATTCTTCCTCACTGTTTGCAGAGCAGCTAGTCTCAAGGTCACTTTTGTATACAAATCGCAGACATCATCATATTAGCACCACTATTCAGGCATTCAAAAACATATCTAAGCAGGAGAGCTCATCAAATTAGCTGTCTTCATGGCTGAACCTCGCCATTATTCATGGCTTCCTTTCCTTACTGATTACAGTACAGTAGAGTCATTATTATTATTTTTAATTTGGTTATATATGACTGCATGGTGTCTTTTAATTGCCCTTTTTTTCCAATTGAGCCGCCAAGGGATGTAAGCAAATTATATGGCTTAACAATTCTGCCTGCCGCAGACAGACTTGTGTGGCCAGCGTACCAAAGACACTGTGAAAACATTACCTTTTACTGGAAGTGTAAACTCAATAAACCCCCAGGAGAGCAATAAAAATGCAGTAGCCAGCAGATTTAACAAGGACATGCTCAGTGCACAGTGTAATCTTATTATGTGCTTAATGCCCAGTGGAATTACAGGAATTTGATTTAGCAACATCAGATTTCAGTTTCTCAAATTATACTGACTGCTTATAAATTAAGACTGCGATTCGGGATAATTGCTTTTCATTTGCATTGGCAAAGCCCATATATTATATTTATTCTCACTACACTGTTTATATTTTTGAAGTGTCACAGAGCATTGCCTTTGGGACTTAAAAGGGGGTGAGTGATGGAGAGCTTTCCTTTGCATCAGTGACACTCATGTTACTTCCCCATTAAATGCGGGTAAACGTTCTACCCCGGTGATCTTTATATGCTTGAAAGGTCTGTTTTATGGTTTCCCAAACCTGAATGAACACAGTGAAAGATGAGTGAGCTTCTGGTGAAAGACTCTGTCTTTCTCTCCATCAGTCTGAGCTGGGACAGCATCATTGGAAGGCCAGTGATCTGCAGATGTGCAGTGAAGAAAGGAGTGCAACAGTGTCCTCACAACCATGCCAACATTATATTCTGGAGTGTTTTCTCTTCACACGACCCATTTTTGGGGGCTCTACCACTGTAGTGTGTAAATGAACTGGAGAGAATGAGACAGTGAGTGATTAATCACCTCTGGGGAGGGGAGTAATGTCAGCAGGACCATCACTGAACTAGCAGGTAAGGGTAAAGGCTTGCAGGACTATGAAGCAAATCAATGACCAGTTATTGAACTGTATGAGGACATTAGGAGCACTTGAGCTTTGAGACAAATCATTTCACCTCAAGAGAAATGAATGAAATAATTAAATCTAATGGAATGAGCAAAGGGCACAGGAACATCTCTGGAAGAAGACAGGAAATACCTTTGCTGCTGACTTTGGCTTCCATGTCTAAGACATCTGTATAATCTTAAATAACCCTCTCTGTGTAAACTACAGCGTACAGGAGCATTGCTTGATTTACTGAGGAGCATTCAGACAGGCTCGTATAGCAGTAATTCCCCAGGATACTGGCATATCCTAGGCTGGAAAACCTTTACTGCTCCAAAGTCATTAATAGATCATTATGAGTTGATTAAAAAATTAACAAGGTAACAATTCAATTAAGTATTGCACCATTGGGCAGTAAATGTAGCTCCAATTGGCAAGCACATCAGCAGACTGCTGAGCACGAAGCACTTCCTGCACAACATGTGAATCCAATGGCTCTCACCTAAGGTGGGAGGTGGGGGGAAAGCATCTTTTAAGCAATTTGTGATGGTCATGGATATTTGCTGCGAAACACAAATATCACCCTTGTTTTGATGAAGTAGAACTGAACTGGCAAGCCCTTTAGCCTATGATCAAGGCATTAGGTGGCAGCTGTAAACTACAGACAGCTACAGAGTTTCCCTTACTCCAGACTCATTTGAAGTTTTAACTCGTTCCTTAACAATATTGTGTAAGACAAAGATGAATTTCTCTAGCATTTTCCCAGGCTTCAAAAGTACTCAACACTATCCCAGTAGCTGCTCTGGCAAGGCTGCTGCTCAGGGCTTTCCTGCAGTGCTAGGAGCCTTTTTCTGAGGTGAAGAGGAACTTCTGCAGCCGTGCACTGCTCCACAGGTACTGCAGGGTATCTCTGTTGGTGGTTGGCAACAGCCCTGGTGCCATCACATAGTCCGTGCTGGGATCAGCCCATGCCACCCTCACCACCTCTGAGGTCCCTCCTCTACCTTCATGGCCACAAAAAGGGTTCCCTATGGTTATACAGAGCCCCAGTGTCCCCATAAAGCCATGGGGAGCCTAACCATGTACAGAGAAAGATCTGCTCTAGAGCTGGTCTTCCACAGCACAGAAGGGTTCACTGCGGATTGAAAAGAGAGAAACCCAAAATGTAAAGCTACTGCTCAGTACTTCCTGGCAGCTGAAACCAGGGAGATCTGTTACAGCTCTTTTTCCATTTCTCCAGCTCTAGTTCCCAGAAGGATTGTGCTCAGAGCTGTGTTTCTGTCACTATTTTGCATGCACTTTTAATCTGCCCCATCTGCACGTTGGGAGATGGAGTTCAGTTGCCTTTCCAGACATAACGCCTGACAGATTTATGTGTGTCAGTTCTGCACAACCGAGCTGCACTGTGCTGTTAACCTTCATTAAGATGTTTTAATAATTGAATAAACGATGTGCCAGACATGCGGTTTAATCTCGGAGTGTAACAAAACAGAGGACAATGACATTAGCTGCAGCCTTAGAATAAATATCACCATAAATACCACTAAGCAGGTATCACACAAGAACACCTGCCCTTGACATTAAAAAACATGCTCAGCCACACTGAGAAGGGAATACAACACATAATAGACTACATCTTATCTGCATCTCAATGCCATTAAATGAGCATGGTTAATGCTTTAATAATCTGCCAGGGAACACTGTGGGCTCTGCATCTGAGCTAACCAGTGAAAGAGGAAAGTCTCTCATCTGTTGCCCCAAGCAGGATGAAATATCATGGGCTGCCCTTGGCAAAGAGATACTTTTTTTTATGCAATGACAGAGAGAGGGTTCAGGGAGAACCAGTTCATTAGCAATACTTCAAAGAATGACACCAAGTCAGGGAAAGAGGACAAACTCACAGAGGTGTTCATTTGTCCCCATGGAGGAAGGGTAAGGGATCCCTGGGAAAGTGAGGATGTGTTGGGGAAACGTTTGAAAAATGAGGAAGGGACAAAGGGCCCTTTCCCAGGGTATCTCGGTGTATCTCATGGACCTGTCTGCTGCTGAGTAGGTGGCCATCTTCCAAAGCCCTGTTTGTACCTGGACTCCATGATGGCCACAGGTGGTTCTCTCTCCCATAAATGTGTCTATCCACTTTAAACATTTATAATCTTTGACCTCTACAGTTCTAGGATGCAGCAAGTGCCTCTCCTGATGCATCTTGTGAAGAAATACTTCCTTGTGGTTTTGTACTTCCCTGACCTCCTCCTGGGCACCTTCTGGGCTATACTTTAGGAGGGACCTTGCAAAGGTGCGAGGTGTACTCCTGTACTCCACACCCTGCATGGCTTCACAGATCTCCATCACACCCCTTTTCCAAGCTTTCACTGTGTGGCGTTTTGTAACGGATCTTATACTTTTAATCAGTGGGACCTAATCCATCAAAAAGCATTCAGACCCTCCTTGCTTACCCAGGTGCAAACCTAAGGAAGGTGGAGCAAAAAAGACAATTTGGGCCTGAGTGGGTTTGTTTGGATGCACACAGTGACCAGAAGGATGAGGACATTCGGCCTGCCAGAACTCACAGAGTAGGCTGGAGATTAATTTTCCAGCTTTTAATTTAGCTGTCTCACCCAGGAGTTCAATGTTTTCCCTTCTTTAAATAAATATCTTTTTCTTGTGCTTATAATTTTTGTGTTGTAATAAAACCGCTTCAAAGATCAAAAGCTCTTGGGGGGTCTTTCGGCACCTTCAAGGAATAAAAAAATGAGCTGGGTTAGAGGGGGGCAACCCTGCTTCCAAGCTGACTTGCATGCACACATATTTCCAACCAATGCTTTTGTTTTGAAAGCAAGCAAGGAAATCAACCTGAAAGTCAGTAATTTTCCAGGTTTCTTCTATGAGACAAAAAAAAGTCAAATGAGGAATTCTTGTTGGAGGATTTGTGAAGGCAAAATCCAGATCCAAAGTCCAGGTATGATGAGTTACTCGTTTGCATTTCCACCTGCTAGCAATCAAACTGGAGTCTGCTGGTATCTAATGCTTCCTGATTCCAGTCAATTTCCTGCAAAAGAAATTCCAGATGTAGGCACCAAACTGATTCTTTAACTGTCCCTGTCAGCAGCAAGGTTTGGGGACCATTTCTGTTGATTTGCCCATTGTTAGACTACTGCAAATGAAATCAGCAAAAGCCAGCAGAAATCAGTTGGAAGATTGAGCTGTAGGGAAAAAAAGGAAAAAAAAAGTCAGATTCCCTTTGGGAAAAAATGCTGTTGCCATTGAAATCCACATCAAAACTTCCAGTGAGTTTAATAAGGGCATGTTTAGGCCCTGTGCCTAGTTCTGCTGGCAAAGAAACATTATCAGTAAAGTTCTAAAGACCCTCAACGGGGTCTGATTTCAGCAAGACATGAATATGTAAGGCTCCACATTCTAGCTCTAATTTTAGGTACTGCAGCATGTGATCCCAATCCAAACTGGGAAAGAGAAATCTAAAAGTACAAAAGCCATTTTAATCCATGTTTAGAAAGAAGCTGGCATGTCTGAAGCAGAGATTTGGATTGAACTGTTCTTACCCAAAGGAGCTTTCTTCATTTTACAAGCCCCAGTAGATTTTCTGCTGCTACAGAATCACTTTCTGCATAGTTTTGGGGTAACGTGGAAAGTGGCAACACCACTGTTTTTTCTGCCACCAGTAAAGAGAAGGAAGAGCCTGTCCCAGTTCAGCTTTGGTTCCCATAGGATGGATTTTAGTGTGCTTAATCTGGATTTTTTTCCCTTCTGTATCATTCCTTCACCTCCTTATTTACCATTTAGGAACTTGGCCCCCTGTCCTCCTGCCTTTCCCCTGGGTCTGGAGAAGGGACAACCAACCTGGGCATGTGTGGCACCACTGATAGCAGCTGAGGGGTGATGCAGAAGGTGAGGCATGTGCTGCAGGATGTTAGAAGACAGAAGAGGGCTGCTGTCCCTGGCCACATCTCCTGGCCCCCCTCGACTGGGAAGAGCCGACAAGCTGCTCCAGCAGGCGAGCAGCCCCTCTGTTATCTCTGAGAGGGGCTCCAGTGTCACAGTGTGGGGGAAACAGGGAAAACAAACCACTCACTCGCCTTGTCTCCAGGGGGGTTAAATGTGAAGTTTAGATTAAACAAACCATGTAATGAAATGTCTTACATTCCTATTAATGGAAATCATAGATGCAATCAGGAAAGGGGAAGCACAAGGTCACATTTCTCCCTTTGGCACCGTCCCTCTCTGTCACACCCAACCTCATGCACCACACACACTCACACGTACACAAACACACAACCTCTCTCCTCCTGGCATGTTTCCCTGTGCACTTATAGGTGGGATATGCTCCCCGACTGGTCACCTGCCACACCACAACCGTGCCAGGGCTGATGAAGCCAAACAGTCCAATTGGCTTAGGGTGGCCAGGACTTCTAAAAATAATCTAGGGCTGAGCATTTTATAACAGATTTAAAGGTTCAGATCCAGGTGAGAACAGATCCTTCATAATGGCAGTCAGTTCTGCAACCTACTTCCCCCCTCTGAATATCCCCACTGCCCTCTGCAAGCCCACAGCCCCTTCACCCTCTTCCTCTTTCGGACCAGCTTTTATCTTCCAAAAGCCTCTCCAAAACTCTTTGTATTTAAAAGCCTCCTTGTTTTATGGGAGTAACTCTTGAACTCTGTTTTTAAAGCAGAGAAGACTAGGCAGAAGAGAGGTTAACACCCAGGGATCTGCAAACCTCACTTCCCACCATGCCTGATGGTGACAGCCTTGCAGGATGTCCCAGCTCCCGCTGTGCCTCACTCCACCTGAGCAGCAATGAGCCGCCCACGCACACACTGGGAACAAGCAGAATTAAACAAATACCATCTGCCACCACCGCTATCGTACCAGAGCACCGAGAAAATGCGCACCACACCGCAAACACGAATAGAACCGGCAAAACGTCAGGAGGCTTAGTAAGATGACGCCATGTTCATGAGCTCTGATCTCGTTACAGTTATGCCAGGCAATTAATTTTTTTTTTTGAGGTGGGAAGGCTGAAGTTTGTCATAAGTCTTTCCAGATATGCTGATTTTCTGTATTTTAACTTCTGGAGCTGCAGTTCCCAGTGAGAGTCAGTGGGTTTAGGCAATGGTGTTTTTAGGGAGAAAATCTGAATGAAGCTGATTTAGTCAAGTCTGCAGATGAGCTGAGGGCCAAAATACCTTATTTAGCTCGTGACAGAAATGAATAAAATGATACACTTCCATAGAGGAGTGGAGAGGTTAAAATGGCAAGCTCATCTGTTATTTCCTAACTCCCAAGCATTTGGAGAAATTACCACCTCTGTCTTGCTCAGTATCACAAATATAACAGGCGCAGGACTCACATGGATGAAGTAGAACTTCAAGAGCAGCTCAGATGTGTAGTAACCAACAAGCCCTATCCCCTTAAGAAGAAAAGACTAGATCCTCCAGAGACAAAGGATCCCAAACAATTCATAGAAGAGCAGCAGCTTTTATTGATGGTTCACAGAATCATAGAATGCTATATGTTGGAAGTGATCTCCGAAGGTCGTCTAGTCCAACCCCGCTGCCGTGAGCAGGGACATCCTCAACTAGATCAGGTTGCTCAGAGCTTTGTCAAGCCTCACCTTGAATATCTCCAGGGATGGGGCCTCAACTCCCTCCCTGGGTAACCTGTTCCAGTGTTTCACTACCCTCATGGGAAAGAACTTATTCCTAACATCCAATCTAAATCTGCCCTTCTCTAGTTTAAAACCATCGCCCCTCGTCCTGTCACTCCAGGCCTTTGTGAACAGTCCCTCTCCAACCTTCCTACAGGCCCCTTCAGGTACTGAAAGGTCGCTATTAGGTCACCCCGAAGCCTTCTCTTCTTCAGGCTGAACAACCCCATCTCCCTCAGCCTGTCTTCGTAGGAGAGGTGTTGCAACCCGCTGATTATTTTCGTGGCCCTCCTCTGGGCTTGTTCTATCAGGTCCATGTCCTTCTTGTACTGGGGGCTCCAAAGCTGGATACAGTACTCCAGGTGATGTCTGACCAGAGCAGAGCAGAGGGGCAGAATCACTTCTCTCAATCTGCTGGCCACACTTCTTTTGATGCAGCCCAGGGTACGATTGGCCTTCTGGGCTGCAAGTGCGCACTGGCTGCTCATGTCCAGCTTCTCATCCACCAGCACCCCCAAGTCCTTTTCCACAGGGCTGCTTTCTGTCACCTCATCCCCCAGCCTGTATTGATGCTGGTGCACTCGATCCCACTATCTATATCATTGATAAAGACAATAAACAGTATGGGTCCCAGTAAAGGACCCTTGAGGGACACCACTTGTCACTGCTCTCCATCTGGACTTCGAGCCATTGGTCACTACCCTCTGGATGTGATTATCCAGCCAATTCCTTATCCACAGAACAGTCCACCCATCAAATCCATATCTCCAACTTGGCGAGTAGGATGTTGTGGGGGACCGTGTCAAAGGCCTTGCAGAAGTCCAGATAGATCACATCCATAGGTTATCCCTTGTCCACTGACACAATTACTTTGTCGTAGAAAGCCACTAGGTTGGTCAGGCAGGATTTGCCCCTAGTGAAGCCATGCTGGCTGTCTTCAGTCACCTCCCTGTCTTCCATGTGCCTTAGCGTGTCTTCAAGGAGGATCTGTTCCATGATCTTCCCAGACACAGAGGTGAGGCTGACAGGTCGGTAGTTCCGAGGGTCCTCCTTCCTACCCTTTTTAGAAATGGACATAGTATTTCCTTTCTTCCAGTCACCAGGGACTTCACCTGACCACCATGGCTTTTCAAATATCTTGGAGATTGGCTTGGCAACTACATCAGCGAATCCCCTCAGGGCTCTGGGATGCAACTCGTCAGGTCCCATGGACTTGTACATCCTCAGGATCCTCAGATGAATGCGAACCTTGTCTTCACTTACAGTGGGAGGGACTTTATCTCCCCGGTCACCATCTTGTGGGCCATCATCAACATGAGAGCCGTGAGGAGAGGGGGTGCCAGTGAAGACTGAGGCAAAAANCAGTGAAGACTGAGGCAAAAACGTTGTTGAGAATCTCAGCCTTCTCTTCTTCTGTTGTTCCTAGCTCACCACTGTTGCTCAGCAGGGGGGATATGCTTTCTTTAACCTTCCTTTTCTGGTTTATGTACCTGTAGAAGCCCTTCTTGGTTTTCTTTACTTTTCTTGCCAAGTTCAGTTCCAGCTGCACCTTGGCTTTCCTGACCTCATCCCTACACAACTGGGCAACATCCCCATACTCATCCCAGGGTGATTGTCCCCTCTTCCACTGCCTGTGTAGCC